>VDFB02271358.1:230132786-230209409 GCA_007258455.2 Sequoia sempervirens
TACTTCGTACGTAATTATAATATTGAGATTGAAATCTCCTCTTGTGGGATGAGAGTATAATTCTCCACAAAATCAACCACTGAAAGTATAGTACCAATCAGAAATGTGTTTCACATGCACGAAATTGGCCATCAAGCCATCAAGCATGTTTAGAGTGCATAACATATTTTGGTACAATTTTATTATTAAATTCACTCATAAATGCATGCACACTAACTTTTTCTGTAACTAAATCACAACGCTTTCCTATTTTTCCATCTTTGAAAGAATACTAAACATTCCTAAATCTTTTGACGTCTACTAATTGTTGTCCAAAATCATGATCAACACTTCATGCAAACAATTTCTTAAAAATGAAAGATTTCCGCAGTTAATGCATTGTCCATAAATACAAGAACTTAAATAAAATAATCTATAAAACGCGATCCCGTTTATAATAAAACGTGATCCCGTTTATAATAAAACGGGATCCCGATTACCAAACGGGATCCCGTTTACTAATAAACGGGATCCCGCTCCATTATCAGGATCTCGTTTACTAAAATCAAGTCTGTGAGCCGTTGTGAAGGTAACGGGATCCCGTCTTATAAACGGGATCCCGTTATCTTTACAATGGTCGAAATCAAAACAGGATCCCAATTATAACACGGGATTCCGTTTATTAGTAAACGGGATCCCGTGTTATAATCGGGATCCCGTTTCTTGAAATTTGAATTTGGTTTTGCATCGTGGGTGGGTTTTTGCCAAGGTTTTCGGTTTGGGAAAATCTTTGGAAGTCTGAACCTAAGCCTTCAACCTGGTTTGACCTGCAAATTGAAGGCCCTAACAATGTCAAAGCAAAATATCAACTTTGGACATATGGCTGACGACCTTTTTTCAAAAATTTTCTGACAAAATGAAAACCCATTTTAGATCAAACAATGCAGATTCTAAATATATAATTTGTTTTGCAATTGAATTATTATTTGTATTTTTCAATTAATTTATAATAAAATTGGTGCATAAACTTTAAATATCAGAGTTTTTTACTATTTGAATAACTTTTGATCAACATAACATTTTGACAAACGGATTGCACGAGAGCAAATTTCAGACAATTCTTTTCAATTTAAAAAAAATTCAAAAAATGATAAGTTTAGGTCATCTTATGCATGTCGTAAATGACGATTTTTCAAAACAAGAAATTTGCCTAATAAAAAATTAACAAAAAAAAAAATATTCAATAAAAAATTACAAAAAAATGTCAAGAGCAAGGGTCAGTGAGTCATAAAACTTTTCCCAAAAGGATTTAGAAAAATACAATAATTTAAGTCAAAATATGGATGTCGTACATGTGCATGGTATGGTACAAAAAAATGACTTTTAAACAGTGGTTTTTTGAAATGCCTATTGAAACTCAATTTGTACAATCTGGGTATTGAAATAAATTATATATTTGGAAACTAGACTCCGAGCACTACATTTTATGATCAGTGACTTTTTTAAAGATTTTATCTCTAAGTGCTTCAAATTTTAAGGTCAAATGTGTCAAATACTGAAAATCAGGGAAAACACTTCCACTTTTTGGCCAAAAAGTGGACTCAACTTCTTGCACACACCCAGTGTTTTTCCATCTATTTTAATCCTCACCAATCTCCTAACTCATTCACACATTTCTTATCATTTATTTATCATCTATCTTCTCTATCAAGTCAAGCAAGTTAGGGTTTCATCATTTTAAGTCATCAAGAAAGATTCTAAAGACATTCAAGGGGAAAATCTTTCTCCATTGTTGCAAACATTCAAGATCAAACATTATGGCAAGGTATTGACTCCATTATTGAATGCTTCATTACATTATTTCTATATTTTGGTTTAATTACCTAAAAGGGATTTGACCAAGGTGTTAGATCTCAAAAATACAGGTTGCAAATCCTAAGAGGATGCCAAACTCTATGATCAAATTTGCAACATTCTTGAACCAACGAATGCAGTTAATTTATGTGTTTGGTAACTCCCTGCAGTTTAGGCTCTACTAACCTAGGTGGGTATATCTTTATAATGAATAAAATTTGGAAAAATGTATGATATAGTTGAGTTTGTGGATCTATCACAATGGCATAAAGTGAAATAGATGAAAGCTTGCTAACTACTCCTACTCCTAGTATTGAATTTGAAATGTGAATGTTTTGAATAAGATTTTATGAAATTCTAAAATGGAATTGGTGTGACCAATTCCTATTTTCTATTGGGTTAATGGAGTCAAGAGGTAAAAGATATGCAATGTAATTAATGGTTATAATTCGAATTGCCTGACACTTGTGACTATTTATACCTTGTATAAATGTGCAAGAATGCAAGTATCAAGTTTTTCTTATCGATCCAAAAGACCTTTTCAGGATTACTATGATTAATTAAAATAATTTAATCCTTCCTTGAAGGAGTCAGTTAATTGAACCATACAAGAACAACAAATGTTGATTGATAAATTGAAAAATATCCTCAATACATCAATTTAAATAAAAAGGAAATGTCAACCTTGGAGACAACTTGATAATATTTTTCAACTATTTCAACAAACAATTGAAACCAAATTTTAGCCACCAGATTAAAACTTCTCGTCCATTATATTACTTCAAAATATTTTTCAATACACAACATAATGTTCCATTTCGGCAACTGTTCAACCTATTCAACTATTGATGATTTCTTAACCTACCCCCTCTAATTACTAATGATGGATGAGATAATTTCATCTTACTTATATACATTGCATTTTTTAGGGTTATGACCCTTTGCATGTCCATCCGCTGTAACTCTTCATTTAATTAATTGTCTTCAATAGATTAAAATATTTTAATTTTAATCTCTTTGATCTTTGAACTTTGTGAAAATAATCTTAATGATTATCAAATCTTCCCTTTATTGGCAATTTTCACACTTGTATTTATATGTATTTTCACCATTTAAAGATACTCACATACCTATAAATCTCTTGGTGAAGGTATTTCACTTCATAATGAAAAGTATTCCTTGAGTAAAATAATTACACATTCCTTAACCTCCTCACTGAAATGTAGTTCACAAAATTCACTTTACAAAATTATATATTTGGTACTCATATTTATTTCTCAAAAAATTAGCTTTTTATTCTCCCGTTCAATTGCATTTCCATGAAAATATTTTTCCTATCCCCTTCTCTACAAATTCATATTTCACAAATATATTTATCTTCACAATATTTATACAGTGAAATAATCACCCATTTTCCCTGGGTGAAAAATGTTTTCACAAAACCAATATTTTCACCTTTCTTTAAAATCACTTATCCCACACGTTTTTATTCATTACCCCAAAATAAATTTTCCTTTTCGAAACACGATATTTGAGCATGTCTCTATTTGTAAAATATTTGACTTCATATTTTATTCTCCGCTCACTTCTTCCACCTTTACCAACCACCGCACCTAGATTTGATACCCCCTGCGGGAAAATGGGAGTGCTCACTGCTCACCTGCATAGGCATTAGGGTTTGTTGGTGGGACTGTGGGAACCACCATTCTCCCGCACAAGTCTTGGGGCTGCTTAGTGGGGATGCGGGAAACCACTGTAGTACTGCAATGATTCTTTGATCTTCTTGTAGTGATGCAAGTAATGTTAAGAGATCACCTTTTGTGTCTTGGAGATATGGTAATAGTGATTCCAAATGCACCTATTCACATTGTGAACACTTTTTCTTCATAATGTGTTTGAGCTGAATATAATAAATCTTGTGTGTCGATGCCAAAATAGAATTCCCTCAAACAATTTTGATGCATCTTTATTGCAAGTGAAAACTCTGTCCTTGTGGATCAATGTCGAATCAACTCTTTTGCCTTTTATACACTCTTCTAAATCTCCAAGTGTCTTTCATTTGGATTTCCCAAATTGATAATCACCATGGCTCAAATAGTCAATCTTTTGCAACATGTTTTGTAGACTGACTACCTTAGATGGCCATCATCAAGGCCACAGTTTGCAAACTCTTCCAAGTAATATGATACAAGGGAAACCATTACACGGCAAGATTATTTCCGAGGAACTTGTGGAGCTGAAACTAAAATCACATCATTTTCATTGTAGATGATATTAAGAATCTACATGATTCCTTTAATAGTGTCGTGTGTGAGGAAAATCATTTCTGGAATGCTTGGATATCCATCGCGCCTTGCAATAAATTTATTTACTTCCATTCCTAATCCTGGTAAACTTTGTAAATCACCATAGGCACTGAAACCACATTGTATTATCGCAAGATACTGTTTAGCTCTTATAATTGCATGGGTTGGGAACAGAAGGTCCATATTAGCATCCTCAATCAGAAATGGTGCTTGAAATAGAGTGATAACCTACCATGGGAATGTCAAAGGCATTTGGCCCAAAGCCTGAGGGTTACTAATATTTGTAAAGATGTTCTTATTGAAGATCTTTTTCCATAATCTCTTGGGTCTTCAACGACTTCATTTGTGAGAAAATACTTCTTTATTCTTGCTAAAATCAGATCAAATCTTCGATCAATCAAACAATAATGTTATTCTCAATTTCTACTTTAATTCCATTCTATTTGCAATACATTCTTCTTCTAAAACAATAATTATCACTAATTTTGAGGGAACATGGCCGTTGAGAAAGCTAATAGAGTGTATTCAATAAATTGGTTGATCGAGCATCATTCAGCTCTAAAAATGTGTATTATCTTCTGTTCCAATTGTGAATGAATTGTAATCTATAATTCCTTCATTAGCGCTTCGTTCATTGCTAGATGACTCACTACAAATTACTTTGTTGTCAACAGTCTTTGATAAGATGAAATCATGTAGCCATCGTATCAGTGTTATATCATGTCACAAAACCAATCCCTAATCTTCTTGGATGCTCCACAAACTTCTCTTCAATAGTTAGAACATTTATTCCCTTCATCAATTTGAATGTCACGTCCTCGGCCTCCTTTAGATAGCCATTATTCCTTCTTAGTGATGGGAAGTCTCATATATACTAACAATTTTCCTTCAAATTGGCACCTCTTTAACAAATGAATTGCTTGCAGAAGCTACCACTATTGTGTTCAGGTTGTAGAATTAAAATAATGTTTATGTCCATAAGACACTCCTTAAAGCTCCATGCAATCATTACATTTCTCAACAACTTATATGGTATGGACTGTACACTATTGCAAATATCAATGACTTTCAAGTATTGTATGTCAAGACTTAAGGACAACAAGTGGATGAGCTAAAAGACCAAGGGAAGTCTTCAAATTGTGGATAGTGATCATGTAAGGCAGTGACTTTCTTCAATCATTAAGACAAATGCATACATCATGAGAATAGTTTTGAAGAGTGGTAAGGGTACAAAGAAAGTAGACTTAAAGCTTTGATGAAGGACACTAATGAGCCAGTCTTGACAATTTATAAGGGATTGCAAGTCTTCAACAATCATAATGGGGCCAAAGGATAGTCATTTAATAGTGGCAGATCACAAAGGAAAGAGTTTCATTTCAAAAATATGCAAAAAAAAGAGTTATGTGAAGATAATGCTAAGTCAAAAACATATCCAAGGATTGAAAGGGATGGTCTTATGCATAGACATTCATGACTATATTTGGCAGGGGTTGCATAATAAGTCATATAAGGTCACATATATTAAAGGTTAAAAATCAAGACCTGGTATTTCCTCCAATTAATTAGTCATCAACAATAATCCCTCAACATGTTTGAAGTGGGTGATTTGAAAAAATGCATCCTAAACTTGTGCAAGGGCAGTCATCATGATTTTCTTTTTGACTTCTCTTATTGTGATAAAATGAGTCAAGTAGCTTCCAAAATTTCCTTGGAAAGCTGATAAAACACTCTTCTGGAGCTATGAAAAATGTACCCAAGTGTTGATCTATGATAGGGGAACATGTTTTCAAGGTAGTTTTGCATGAATTTATCAGGATTGAAAACTATCAATGTTCCAAGTTGCTTATTTATTCATTTCTGAAACTGCCACTATCAAAAAGTCATTTGAAACTCACCAACTTGCAATTTTGTAAAAATATCAAATCACTTCCTGTGAAGCCATAACTTGGGGTATTGGTTCATTTGGGACCTATGAGTATGAGTGCACAATTATTTTTCATCAATCCCCCTCTTTTGCAAAATACAAGGCATCAAAGTTTCCTTCTGTGATAATTTTTTGGAAATGCCAATGTCAAAACTGTGCAAAATCAGTTTGGTTTTGGCTTTGAAAAAATACCAAATTAGGTACTATGACCCTGAAAATTGGCATGGAAGTAGATTAAAATGAGGATAATACAAAGCACCAATTGATTTATCTTGAAAATCTTCCAGTTGCTTAATATTATCCTTCAAAGTAGGCCATTTGAGCAGATTTTTTAACTAAACTTCTTAGTGCAAA
This sequence comes from Sequoia sempervirens, assembly GCA_007258455.2. Lineage (NCBI taxonomy): Eukaryota > Viridiplantae > Streptophyta > Pinopsida > Cupressales > Cupressaceae > Sequoia > Sequoia sempervirens. Next base: position 230,139,204 of record VDFB02271358.1, read on the forward strand.
AATCAAATTTTCACACATGCGAACCTAAAATTTGTATGAAATTTTTGGCTCCAATAGTGGCTCCATCTAGGGATGTATGATTCTTGTGGTCATAGCAATAATCCAAGTCTCTGGGAGAGTAGACCAAGTGTTTTATCCATTGAGCACTAGATTCAAACCTTTTTTCTATCATGAACTGATATGGTTTTGAAAAAACCACACCACAACTGATGGTACAAGGCCACCAAAAAATAAAGGCCCCTATTTTCCTTTTTCAAACACCTTGATTTGATATGTTTTCATCAAATCCTTCTTAAGAACACTCATGCAATCAACCCTATCACTGTCATTGAAAACTTTCAGAAGATTATGGTGTTTAGCTTGACTCATGTTCCTTTCACCACTCTATGGTTCATATTTTTTTATTATCATGTGATATATCTTTGTCATTTTCAAAAGTGTTTTCACATTCAATGCAACATTTCTTAGTATTTTGCTCATTATTATGTATTGTTAAATGATCTTCCAGTTATACTAAGAACTGAAAATCTGAATGCTTCTCTTGAAAGTCTAAAATTTTTGTCTCATCCACATCTTCTGACACAATCAGATCTGAAAATTTTTCTATCTCTTTTATTTCACTAATTGGTAGTGACACAAACTCATGACTCATACAATTATTATTTTGCACATTCAAACCAACTGATTTTGGGGAAGAATTTTCTGAATCTTTCTTATGTGTGTACTTTTGGTACAACATTCCCAAAAAATTTGAAATTTGTTCACTAGTGATTGAATATGCCTCTTTTTCCCTTTCACCATTGATGTACTTTTCACTTTTTTCATCATCATAATAAGGCTCAGGATCATCATAGAAAAATTTAGATGAATTATCAACACAGTCATATGTTCCACAAGTTGATATATTATCCTGGTTTTCTGGAAATGTTTCTTCCTCATTATAAAGTGGATTTGAAGACACATGAAATTCATGCTCTGGCACACCTTGGAAAAACATCATGTAATCTTCACCTATCTTTTCATCATACAATAGATTTGAAAAAAAATTGAAAACCATTTTTAAGTGTACAAACCTCTTCCTCATCCAATGTGTCTTCATGGTACTCAACTGCAACTGGATGTGTTATTCATTCACTATCAAATGAGCTTGTATTTTCCATTGCTTCTTCATCCTAATCTCCATAAGAACTACAAGAATCAATTTGTTGGAGATCAAAATCTGAATATTCAATGGATTCCTCATAACATGCAATGTCACAATCTATTATGCAAGAGAGACCTTTTGCATCTTCTTCCTCATTATGTAGACCATCATAGGAATTATCTTCACTTGCACATGTCTCATATTCTAGTTGTATTGCTTGATTAGTTTCTCCATACTCATCAATGATTTCCCCATCCTCATACCTTTTCTTTTTTATAGTACTCATCAATTTTCCTAACTATTCATTGAAAGTAACTAGTTTTAGTGATTCAGGCCAATAAATTGAATCAAGCTCATTTGCTCTCATAAACTGCTCAAAGTACATGGACTAATCAATGTCATAATTGATATGTATTTGTGTAAGGATAGCATTCATCCGTGTAAGTAGAGAGTGTCCAGATTCTCCTTTGTGTCTTCTTAAGTTAAAAAATGCATCCAAGGGAGATATGCAACATTTTGATTTCATATTAGAGTCCTGATTTGTTTCTTGAGTATATGAATGCTCATCATTTTCCTCCTCAAAATACTGATTTTTATATACATCTTGTTGAAAATTTTGGTTGATAGCTCCAAGAGTGATCAAATTGTGTTGCACATTTTGATATGGGGCTTGGTATTGATATTGATGGTGCTCAGGATACTGACTGTATTCATGATCTTGATAACTCACTAGTCTTTGACCAAAAGGGATAGGATAATAATTTATGTGATTGAAGGCTTGTGGTGTAAAATGTTTTTGTTGTACATGATGGGAACTTTCATTTCTATGTGGGGTCCAAGGTCAACTTATATTCACATATACATCGTCATTGTACATAGGTGTATATTGTGATAGATCTCTAAGGCAACTTGAGCTCTAAATTGTAACACCCTTTGAGCCAATTCTTCACTTTACCTTATTGATTCATCCATTTGCACTTGTTCCATCATTTGTTTATCATTCTCCCTTAGGTCAATTAAATATCATGGTATACCACAATGTGCATAGGGAAGAGAATAATTTCTATGCATATTTCAACTTTTAAATTTTACTTTTGATTGGAAATATTCCAACTTTCGGATATTTTGTATTCTTCAATAATTTTTTACCATAGTCACCACCTACTTTTCAAAAGTAGGAAAATGAAATGGATTTTTGAAATTGTTCTTGTTTTCTCCCCAGTGGAATCTCCTCACTCAACAATATGGAAATAATTACCCAAATGTGAATTTTATATTGACTCTATAAATGGATACGCTGGAACCAAATTTTTTGAAGTTTCCCCCCAGTAGAGTTTCCAATCTGTTAGGTCTCAAAAATGCAAGTTGCAAATCCTAAGAGGATGCCAAAATCTATGATCAAATTTGCAACACTCTTGAATCAATAAACAGAGTTAATTTATGTGTTTGGTAACTCCCTGCACTTCAGGCTCTACTAACCTAGGCGAGTATACCTTTATAATGAAGTGGATTTGGAAAAATGTATGATTTGGTTGAATTTGTGGATCTATCACAGTGGCATAAAGTGTAATAGATGAAAGCTTGCTGACTACTCCTACTCCTAGTATTGAATTTGAAATGTGAATATTTTGAATAAAATTTTATGAAATTCTAAAATGGAATTGGTGTGACTAGTGCCTATTTTCTATTGGGTTAATGGAGTCAAGAGGTGAAAGATATGTGACTTAATTAATGGTTATATTTTGAATTTCATGACACTTGTGACTTTTTATACCTTGTATAAATGTGCAAGAATGTAATTATCAAGTTCTTCTTATCAATCCAAATGATCTTTTCCAAATTACTGTGATTAATTAAAAGAATTTAACCCTTCCTTGAAGGATCCAATTAACTGAACCACACAAAAACAACAAATGTGCCTTGATAAATTGAAAAATATCCTTGATACATCAATTTAAATAAAAAGGAAATGTCAACCTTGGAGACGCCCTAATAATATTTTTCAACTAGTTCAACAAATAGTTGAAACTAGATTTTAGCCACTAGATTAAAACTTATCGTCCACTATATTACTTCAAAATATTTTGCAATACACAACATAATGTTCCATTTTGGCAACTGTTCAACCTATCCAACTACTGATGATTTCCTAACCTAACCCCCTCTAATTTCTAATGATTGATGATATAATTTCATCTTATGTATATACATTGCATTTTTAGGGTTATGACCCTTTGCACGTCCATTTGCGACAGCTCTTCATTTAATTAATTATCTTCAATAGATTAAAATATTTTAATTTTAATCTCTTTGATCTTTGAACTTTGTGAAAGTAATCTTAAAGATTATCAAATCTTCCCTTTGTTGGCAATTTTCACACTCGTATTTATATGTATTTTCACCATTTAAAGATAATCACCTGCTTATAAATCTCTTGGTGAAAGTATTTCACTTCGTAATTAAATGTATGCCTTTTGGCTTAAAAAATGTAGGTGCCACATTTTAGAGATCTATGGATGTAGCTTTCTCAGATTTTATTGATTTATTTATGGTTGTATATCAAGATGAATTGACTGCTTATTCTAGAAAAGAAGAAGATCATTGTATGCATTTGGAAAAAGGTATTTTTCAGGTCATTAGAGTAAGGGATATCTCTGAATCCAAAGAAATGTGCCTTTGGGGTCACTAAGGGAAAATTTTTGGGGCACATTATGTCTAAAGGAGTAAGAATAGACCCTGAAAGAGTAATAGCCATAGAAAAGATCCCTCAACCAAAAAATGTCAAGGGCATTCAATCATTTTTTGGACAAATAATTTTTTTAAGAAGGTTTATGATTATCTTCATAAAAATCACAAGACCTATTTCCAAAATCCTAAAGAAGGGTGAAAAGGTGCTTTGGAGTGAGGACCCTAGCTAGGCTTTCAAGAAAATTAAATAAGCTATCAAGGAGGCTCCAGTTTTGAAGTCTCTTGATTTTTCCATTTGAACCAATGCACATTTTCTATTTTGCCTCATTTCATACCATTGCTATTGTTCTATTACAGAAAAATGAGGAGGGATTTGAACAACCCATTGCATTTTTTAAAAAATCTTTACAAGATATAGAGTTGAAATATGACACTACTGAGAAGCAAGCATATGCTCTGGTAAAGGCTAGAAAAAAATTTAGGACTTACCTGCAAGGAGCTACTGTCATAGCTTTTGTACCAAGTGATATTGTTAAAGATATTTTCATTCACGAAGAGACAACATGTAGAAGGTTTAGATGGATCAACAAGATCCAATAATTTTAACATTGATGTTTAGATTACCAAATTATTAAGAGGTCAAGGCCTAGCCAAGTTAATGGTAGAGGCTAATTTGGAGGCTAACTAGATAAATTAGGCAAAAGTGATTGATGTTGCACCTATCTATGATATGCAAACATGCGGATGGTATAGAAGAATTGTACAAATATACAAATTTTGTAGTTCCTTGTTGATATGGCTGAAAATGATAAGAGGACATTAAAATTAGATGCCATCAAGTATGTGATTATTGACAATGAGATGTGGTGGAGAAGTATGGATGGTGTACTTCTTAAATGTGTAGATGGAAATCAAGCACTAGAACTTTTGCAAGAAAAGCACAATGGGGTGTGTGGTGGTCATTACATGGAAATGACCACTACACACAATATTTTAAGAGTAGGATTCTAGTGGCCTACTATTTTTAAGGATGGTCACAGGTCTGTTAAGACTTGTGATGCTTGTCAAAGGTTCTTAGGAAAGTTGAAATTTTTAGGCAATTTACCACTTAGGCCTATGACAGTTCAATCCCCTTTCCAACAATGGGGAGTTGATTTCACTGGAGAGATACTAGAAAAATCTAGTGGAGGCCACTCATGGATCCTTGTTTCCACCAATTAAATTTAACAAAGTGGGTAGAAGAAATACCTACAAAGAAAGCAACAAGCAAAGTGGTGGTTGATTTCCTATTGAATAATATTCTCATCAGATTTGGAGTTCCTGAGAAGATTATCTCAGATAAAGCTATGTATTTAAGGTCAAATGAATTCAAGGAATTTTGTGAGAGACATGGTATACAAGTTTCTTATTCATCCCCTTACCATCCTCAAAGAAATGGTCAAGCTAAGTCTAGTTATAAAAGCTTGATTAAAATCATCAAGAGAGTGATGGAGAAGAATAGAAAGGCTTGGGACTCAAAGCTAAAATTGCCACTCTGGGTAGCTAGCCATGAAAAAGGCTATTGGTTATTCACCATTTGGCTTAGTATATGGTCTAAATGATAGATTGCCACAAAATAACCCACTAAATATGTATAATTTTGTGCAGGAGTATGATGAAGGGATATGTGATGATATGCAACACAAAATAAATAATCTGATGCAATTGGATGAAACTATAAGAGAAGATCATGCTAAAAATATGAAGATGCAATTGCAAGTTAAGCATCTACATGATATGATAGCTTTTCCTAGAAAATGTGAGGTAGATAATATGGTGTTAGCGTAGAATGTGAGGGCCCAAGATAGGGGTAAACATGGAAATTTTGAAGCACTATGGGTAGGTCCTTATTTAATAGCCAACACACATGGGGAGGATTCATATTTCCTTCAAAGCTTAGGGCATGTGTAGGATCATGATGGGCCAAAAAGTGGCAATATGATGGGTATGTGGCTAACAACTATTTTTTATCCAAAATTGATGAAATGAAAAGGGTTTTTAAAAGAGATTCTCAACTTTCCAACAATATAAATTATTCTTTACTATGAATTTAATTAGTAATTATTATTAATTTTCTATTCAAATTACAACTAAAGTCCTGATTGATAGGTTGATTGATAAAACATCTATAGCTTTCAAATGGTATCACATTTTTTGAATCCAAAACATGTGTCACATTCTATGCTTCACATACTATAGGATTAAAAAAAGAAAAAAATAATTTCTGAAGTTTTGACCAAGTTAAGATGGTGAAACATACGAGTTTTTATATTTTAAAAAAAATTGTAATACAAAATTCATAATTAATTATTTACTTGGACAAAAATTACAAAAAAATATGCATCACATCCAGACATGAGTCCTATACTTAAATCTAAAATCTTATAAAAAAATATTATCATTTTATTGTGGTTAGGGTGGTCAGATAGACACCTACTTCTTATTTTTTCCTTGAAATTTAAGTACCACTGCATTGAAATTTTAAATTTTCACCAAATAGATTTTTTTTTTAAACAAACCTAGTAGTTTAGAAACTACATTAAATTTGCTACAGATTCTATTCTTACATATTTTTGAAATAATATAGATAACTTATTCAAATTTTTACGTTAAGTTGCCTAACTCTAATTTTTCTGAAATTTTTGCCACTTAAGGGCCTATTTTTTCCATGATGATCCTGCACATACCCCTTAATAGGTGAAATTTTTGAATTGATGATACATGGATAGTTCTTAAATCCATACTTCTCCTAAGTATGTTATTTTTTTGTGTACGTTGTAGGTTTTTTATATTATGTATGGGTATGTGCAAGATCATCATGGAAAAAACATCCCCTTAAGTGGCAAAAAAATCAGAAAAATCAAAGTTAGGGAACTTGAGATAAAAAATTGAATAAGTTATCTATATTATTTCAAAAATATGTAAGAATAGAATGTGTATAAAATTGAATTTAGTTTCTAAACTATTAGGTTTTTTTTTTAAAAAAAGAAATCTATTTGGTGAAAATTTAAAATTTCAATGTAGTAATACTTAAATTTTAGGGAAAAAATCATAAGTAGGTGTCTATCTGACCACCCAAACCACAATAAAATGATAATATTTTTTATAATATTTTTGATACAAGTAGAGCACTCATGCCCTGATGTGATGCATATTTTTTTGTAACTTTTTTCCAAGTAAATAATTAATTATGATTTTTTTATTACAACTTTTAAAAAATATTAAAAAATCATATGTTTGACCACCTTAACTTGGTCAAAACTTCACGAAATTCAATTTTTCTTTTTGTAATCCTATAGTATTAAAAGCATAGAATGTTGCACATGTTTTGGATTAAAAAAATATGATATCATTTGAAAGCTATAGATGTTTTTCAATCAGTCTATCAATCAGGACTTTAGTCATAATTTGAATAGAAAATGAATAATAATTACTTATTAAATTGTAAGTAAAGAATAATTTATATTGGTGGAAATCTAAGAATCTCCTTTAAAAACCATTTTCATTTCATCAATTTTGGGTAAAAAAAAGGTCGTCAGCCACATACCCATCATATTGCCACTTTTTGGCCCATCATGATCCTGCACATACCCATATATAGGAGAGTTTTCTTTTGTTGTGTCTACTTTGGTCTTGCTACCTAGTCCGGGTAGCTCCCTAGTTTTGGTCCTCTTATTTTATTCCTTGATTTTTGGCTGCTTCAACCTAATATTTTAGGATCTTTCCATTTCCACAAGAAGCATGTGTCCCTAGTCAGAGCCACTAATGGAAACTGCAAATTTTTTATGTTCCATCTCAAATCCTTGTCATATTTGGGCTAATATCTGAGGGACTTAGGGTTTATTTTCTCTTCATTTTTTAGGGGTTCTACTTCACTCTTGACTTCTTATTGGTCATCACTAGTCACATTTAAAACATCTTATGGCATCCACGGTTGTAGGGTAACCGGTTCCCCTTACCTAGGTTTGAGTTTATTATTTTTATAAGGTTAAGTAAAGGCGCTTTTCGGCCTTTACATCCTTTGCATTTTATGACTTAGGAATATTTGATCCCTTTTATCATATCATCCTAGAGGGTACCCTTCATTGGAACAACTTATGAGAACATTCTTAAAAGTATTCACTTAAGTCTCGTCGGTCTTTTATCCTTATTGCTCATGACTAATTACTTCAAAACTATATGTTCTCAATTGGTGACAAGCAATGAGTTGTATTTATTTGTTTTCGCTCATTGTAAATAGTTGTTGGAGCTCTAGATATTAATGAGCAATGAGTGATGTTCCATGTATTGTTGAGGGATTTCTTATCACTAAGGGATTTTGAGCCTTAAGTATTGTAATAGTGATAAGCGATAGCCTCCATCCTTACGTTCTTATCTTCATCACTGAACATGGATTATTATGAAATGATAAATTTAAATTAGCGATGAGTGATATGATGGGTTTCCCATGCATCGTGTGTCACAAATATGTTTTAAGTGATAAGTTCAATATTAGTGATATGCAATACACAATATCATTATGAAGATCTCTCTTCACTAATTGCTTGCAAACTATATGAAGAGAATTAGCGATGAGAGATGACCTGATGTTTTTGTATTTTATCTCTCATTACGAATCCATTCCAAAGCTTAAGTTCCAAAGTAGTGATGAGTGAACGAGTTCTCTAATTAAAGTTTATTTCACTAATCTGAATAAATCTTATCTGTGATGTATTTTGTACTGTTGATTTTCATGCAGGTGTACGTGTCCTAATCTGATCTCTTCACTATATCTCTCATCGCTAATAGGATCCAAGGTGAGAAATTTTAATTAGCAATGTGAGATGGGAAAATGAACATGATCAAAGATAGGCCATAGATCAAGGTCCAAGTTTTCATTGTGTGAATACTTGCATCGCTGATGGACCTAGTCAAGGATGAGGTATATCAGTGATAAGTGAAAACTATTTCATGAAGAGGCAACGTGGAAGAATCCTGAGAACATTTTATAAAGTAAGAAAGAAATTTTCTATGCAAATTGATAACCATTGATATAGTTTTAAAACAAAGTGATCAACTATTAGGGTTTAAATGTGAAGGTCTAGTTGTTAGTTCGCTCCCTCAAACTTACTATCAAACATTAATGGTGGCATTCCTATCTCTTGGCCATAAAATAAAGTAGATACCTAATTGGTTGTGCACTTGGATTTTCTCGTAAGAAGAAAGGATACTAGAAGTTGAGGAAATTGTGCTAGAAGCTCCAAAAACTACAAGTAACAAGTGTGTCATAGCATTCACCTAGGTAAGCAAACTGTATATCTCTTTCTAGCTGAAGTATTGAGGTGAAATTCCTTAGAATGCTAATAGGAAACTGGGAGGATTGTTTGCTTGTCCATTACTGATAGCTTCAATTTGGTGATAAGTGCTGGGTAAAGTTTGGGGAGATTTTTCTATATTCAATAAGTAGTCCCTTGTGTTCTCATACTTATGAAGGGTTTCTTTTCAACTATAAGAAATCATAAACCCTAGTTCTCTTACATTGCAAACATGAGTGATCCATAGCCCAATGAATCTACTATTAGGCTAGAGAGGAAACTAAAACAAAAGAGGGTTAAACAACTTAAAAATTGGTATGTTTCAAATGAGCGTAAGTCAAAACCACTTGTAGTATCCAACCCTTCACCAAGTACTCCTGCAACATCTACTAGGTCCAGAAGTCCAAAGAAAGAAATACAAAGCTTTATGCAAGATGCATCTGGAGACATAAAGGAACGAAGGTCACAAATTGGAAAAATACCTACAGGTCAAGTTATCATGACCACTAGGTTAATTGATAGTGCTGGTGAGATTGGTCAAAAATCCTAACCTCAGAGTGGGTGGAAATTGTTCTAATATGCTTTTAATAGGTAGTATTTTAGTAAGCCTATATGATACTTATGGGGGATGAACCTTGGAAAGGTGGTAGTACCAAATGTGTTTGTAGAGGTGTACTTGATGATGCAACTATCTAGACACTATAATCCTATTCACAAGACAATTAGGAGTGAAAATGGTGATGTGATCTTAGAAGTAATGAAGGAAAAGATGGTGGAAGTATTTGGATTAAATCCCAATTATACTATAAATTTTAGGTGTGCTGAGCCATATGCTAAATATGAGAAATTTGCATATAGGGAGAGATTGCTTGTTCGGCATAGAAAGAGCAAGGAGAAATTCATTGGTAATGATTCTAAGCCTTTAGAGTGTGAAGAGTTTGTGGATTATTTCAAGAAAACCTACTATTGCCTGAATCAAGTGTTAGCTCAATATTTTGAGGTAAGATAGCCCCTGATTTATTGGTAATGGTAGTAGATATATAGGGTCATAATCAGAATACTGGTTTTGATTATGCCAACTATGTTGTTGATCAGACACATGAGGATTTCCTTAATTTGAAGAAGGAGGTGCTCCCTTTACTTTTCACTCATTATTCTCTGCTAATGCATATGCTCTTATGGGAGGGCGATTATGACTGGGAAAGGAAGTTAGATTTGAGACTTAGGGAAAATGAAAATAATGTTATACCAATACAAATGTGGACATACATTTGAGATCAGGACTATTCCAATTCTAATTATATCTTGTTTGCTAATGTTATAAGGTATGGTATCTTAGAAGCATTGGGTGTAGCACCTATTCATAGGATTTCTCCTGAAATAAAAAATATCATGTGCCCAAAAGATACACCAGGATCTAGAGCAACACATAATTGGGTAGATTGGTTTCTAATTCAAAATATGCTTTGATCAAGGCCTATGGAGCTAACGTGGCCCCACATTGTTTACCCTAATGTGTCTCAGAAAAATTGGCCTTTATGGAACTCACCTGGTAGATTGATGTTATGGATTATGAGATGTTCAAAAAGCCCAAGAAAGCTACTATGGTGAATCCCCAATGCGCTTTTTCTTACTTCACAGTTACTGCCCCTAAGGGGTATGAAAAGCTTTGGATCATGGTGAATAACCTTAGAATTCCTGTTAATGAAATTAGAAATTTTGATCTAGAAGAATTTGTGGGAGGAATAAGAAGAGATAAAAACATAAAAGTGATATGTCATGTGTTCTTATACAAATATGATGTGTTAAGGAATTTGACAAGTGATGAGGTTATCATGACTAGAAAGAAGGAATGGACAACTATAATGAACATTGAAGAAAATATCATAAAGAGGAATTCCTTTTATATAAGTACATATAATATAACTGCTAACCCTTTTGAGAGAGCTTTCACTATGCTAAGGGATTATCAGAGTGGTGAATTTAAGGTAAAGGTGAAGGAGGTTGTTGATAAAGCATAGGTTCTCCTAGAACAAAAACAAGTTATGGATATCCTAGAGAAACCTATAGATGTTAAAGAAGTTAGGGAGGAGAAAATGGTAGAACATGTGCCAGGGAATGAGGAGGTGGAGTAGAAATTCCCTCCTCATCATATTGAGGAAACCTATAGTTTAGATGTTCCCCTTGAAATAATTGTCAAATGGAAATATGATAAGGAAATCAATGATGATCCCGAGATTAGGGAATGTGATGAATTTCTTAGTGATGATAAATTTATGCAGTCCAAAGAATTTCAATAATTTATGATTCAACAGTGGAGTAAAGAGATAAAGGAGACACTTGAATTATCTTGAGATAAAGTTGAACCTTCTCATTAGGAAGGAGTGGAGAAAGTAGAGGAGGAAAACATCAGTGCTGAAATTGTAGCTATTACTCCCATTGAGGCTAGGAAAATTATCACAGATAGAGGAATCATGTTAGTACCAAGATGTACTATCACTATTGCTATATCATATAATGCAGTAAGAAGAGACCCTGAGGCTTCAATATTTGAGGAGCAGTTTGAGGATAAGGTGTTTTGTTCTAGATATAGTCCAAGGCTGCATACTCTTGCAATTTGGTCTCTTACACCTAATAATAGTAAACATGATCATGCTAGACCTATTGAAGAGGTTATTGGTTCCTTAGTGGTTAAAAGAACTACAAATATAACTACTATCCAAGTAGCTGAGTTAACTGCTCATGTTGCAATGCTTAGTGTGGATACTGCACATATTTCTCAGAAAAAGTGTGATTCTTTAGTGAACCAGAGTAAAATAAGGCATTGGATGAGATAAATAAGATGAGGGACATTGTTCAGGCTATTTAGTCAAAAAGGAAAATAACCCTACCCTCCTCTTCTTCGTCACATTTTTCTACACTGGATAGGGAGACCTTGGCCTTTAGAATTAAAGATTTGAATGATTAGTTGACTACTGAGAAAGAAAATGTCAAGAAGGCCAAGCTTGAAACTTTTAAGGTGGCAAATGAAATTTTTGACGATGTATTGAAGTATAGGGTGACCAAGTTGGTCAACAAGGCTGATGATGTTTGGGTTGCTTACAAGAATATTCATGAAACAAATATAAATTATTTGTAGGTACAAGAGGCCTTCAAGAATGAATGGAATAATTGGATTACTAGGGTGAGTTCCTTAAAAGAAATGATGCCTAGAATGAAAAAGGATCTGGAGGAACCTTCTAATATTCTTGAAATTTTGTAAATAATTGACTCAGTTAATGAGATAACTACTTGCCATGGAAAGTTAGTGAACCATAGATTTTTGGCACCATAAGACTCTCTAACTCTTCTAGGGTTTTGCACCTAAAAGGAGAGAGGTAGGCCAAAAATGCTAGCTAGGTCACTCATATTATGCAATGTATGATGTTATTTAGGAAAAAATGAAATGATCTAAGTGAATTTAAGTGATCTATATGACTGATTATGTATGCAAAACATAAGATTTAAGCAATTTTGGAAAACACAATGTGATATGCAAACAATGAACTATGAGTGAATAAGTGCAAAACATGAAGAAATGAGTTGAATCAGAGTGCACCTAGGAAGATATTGGAGATTTTGGAATCTTCTAAATGCTTTCTAGAAGCATATAAAATTACCAATGGGACTCATTCACCACTGATGGAAAATTAGTCCTACCTTTGATAAAAACTGTCGAGAATAGTTTTTTGAGTGTCGAGATCCAGAATCTGACAAAACTTAGATTTCTAGCCTTAAGGTGGGACTCATTCACCACTAATGGAAAATTATTCCTCTCCTAAAATTTTGAGAAATTAGGGGATAATTCTATAGCACTAGATTTGAGGTTGTCATCTTGTCAGGTTGCCAAAGTCAAATCTACAGAAAATAGACAGAATGTCCTCTCCAAGCTTGAAATAAGATGTTGACTTGAAACACTTTGTTGTCTTATAGATCACATTTCAACACCTAAATGCTTGTCAAATCTGCATACAAAAGTGAAACCCTTGTTGAAGAAAATATGAAGATAGGTCAATGGTTGCTCTTGAATGCTTGATTGATGCTTGATTATAGAATGCAAAGTGATCACATACTAGTTGAATGCTTGAATGAGTTAGAAGATTGTAGGAGATGTAAAATGAGGAGAAAAACATTTATTTATACATTCTTGTGCCTTAGTAACCCATTGATAATCATAGGCTGACATCAAGTAATTTTGAATAAAAACCCCAAAGGAAATTTGAAATATTTTGAATTTAGAGCCAAGAGGGACACATTCGCCACCCATGGTGAATGGGTCCCACCTTAGGCTTGAAAATGTGTGTTGGGAATTAAGTCACATTTAATGTTATTTTTTAGGTTTACATTCAAAAATGCACTTAATTAAGCTTTATAAGGGCATAAAGGGGTCAAATAAAGGATTAGAAAGGTGTAAATAGTGAAATTAAGCCTAGAAAAAGCATGAATTCTTGTTAAAAGACTTTACAACTCTTCAAAATAGGACTTGTTAAGTGATGAAAAGGTAATTTTTAGGTGAATTGTAATGAGTAGTCTATAAAAGTGTAGAAATATTTTACAACACTTCACAACACTTTCACAAGATGCCATATTTTGAATTTTAAGAACTTAATGTGAATATTCAAGCCACATTACATAAATACATCAAGGAAAAATAGATCAAGCATTGTGAAGCAAGGCCTAAAAGACCATGAAAATGACAAGGGGCCATTTTTCTACAACACATTTCCCCCCACTTTAGTGAGAGGATGAACTTGCTTCAAACTCACACTAAAGTAGCCAAGCATATCGAGAAGGAGGTCCTAGTGCACTTATGTTAGCAAGATGGATTGACAACAATCAAGATAGATGATCAAGCCCTAGGATGAAGATCCAATGGAAAACTAAACATAAGAACAAAGGAACATAAATGTTGAAATGAAAGAATAGAATGAAGCTTTAATCATCTGTCCAACTAGTTGTGGATTAAATCTAGGCTGATTGTTTGAAAGAGAGAATGCATACTCACTCTGGGGTGACAAATTCATGCCGGTCTATCGAGTGAGAAGACCCAAAAAGGTTAGATACATATGCTAGTTGGTACACACTCACAAACACAAACGTGGCTATGGGGAAATTCGTGCTGCTGGATGGGCTTCCCACTCAACCATATCAAAGTTATACCTCTTGATAACTTTAACAAGGCACCACAAGGAAAAATATTAGTTTTTGCTTCATGAGACAAGCAAATATTTGTATGCTTAGAACTCATGAACAAAGAGCAAGGTACCATAGGCATGCAAGTTGCATTATGCAAGGTGGTAAAAATGTAAAATGCAAAAATGTAACATGAAAAATGCAAAAGATGTTCAAAGGAGTCATGGTAGGTTCATGCAAGATCTATCACTTAGGGAAAATTGTGTCTAATTTATCCAATAGAGGACTGATCAAAGAATAAAATATTCAAAAATTAGGGGATGTAGTGTGTTGCATCATGCCACTAAGAGGAATGTAATATGCTAAGATAGATCACACTTATGAAGGAAATCATACCCAATGACGCCCACAAAGTGATGAACGCATTGTATGTAGTAACAAGGCTACACTAAGAACCAATAATGCAAATGAAATGATGCCAATGTATGCCCCCACTTTAAAGGAATTTCTACACAACATTTTGTGAGCAATTACTTTAAATTAGCAAAGGAAAGATGCAAAAAGAAACATGAAATGAGAGCCAACTTGGAAAGCCCCTATGCCAAGTCATATGTTTCTGAGTAAGGTTGTGTCATGTAAGTGAAAAAGAAAATAAAATAAAGGTAGTTTCCCTGCATAAAGGAACACACCAAATAGATAAGGGATCTATGGTTTTGGGGTCAGTATGTTTCTTGCTACAATTTTTTTTTATCAAAAGAGCTTGAAACTATCACCATTCCCCATAGCACATAGAACTGGAAGAATGATACAAAAAGAGTGAAAACAAAAGGAAAAAAAAGTTCATTTTGGGTCAACATGGAAGAGACATTGCGGTCTCAATACTTTGCATCATCCCCAAAAGGAAAAACACAAGTGAAAAAAAAAAAGGAAAAAGGAAAGGAAAATATTTTGGGTCAACATGAAGGAGACATTTCAGTCTCAATGCCTTGTGTCATCCTTAAAAGGAAAACACAAGAAAAAGACAAAGGAAAAATGAAAAAGGGACCAATTGGGTCAACATGGAAGAGACATAGGGAGTCTCAACACTTTGGATCATCCCAAAAAGGATAACACAAAACAAAAAGGAAAAATGACCGTCTGGGTCAACATGGAAGAGACATAGGGAATCTCAACACTTTGTGTCATCCCCAAAAGGAGAACACAAAACAAAAAGGAAAAAATATTGTTTGGCTCAACATGGAAGAGACATAGGGCATCTCAACGCTTTGTGTCATCCCTAAAAGGAGAACACAAAACAAAAAGAAAAAAAGGAAATGTATGACATATAGAAGAATAGAGGTACAAATAGAAGAAGTGTACAAGCAGAGGGAAAAAAACAAACACACATTACAAGGGAACACAATATGCACATAAAATCAAATCAAAGAAAAGGAAAATGCAAAAAGGAACTAGTAATGCAAATGTAAGTCAACCATTAACTAAGTTATTGGTTTCCCAATCTTAGAAGTTAAAGGAATAACATAGTTAAGATACAAAAACAATTGCATTACAAGTATAAGGCTAACAACTTCTTTCCCCCCACAAAGTGTAAAGGAAAGAATGAGCTGAGGTGGGTTATGTGAAAGGATCATGTAATATTAAGAATGAAATTTTTTACAACTATGGCATGATAAAAGGAGTTTTGTTTTAAGGGATAATGGGAAAGCACTCAGTATTAGTGAAGTGATACATGTTTAATATGTTATTCAATGTTTGACATTCTTTAGTTTGATGGCGAAGAACGCAATGATATTTGAAAAATGGTATGTTAGAATCTTTAGGACAAATGACCAACCTATTCATGGGTGGTAAAAGTATAAGACCTTTGTTTAAAAGTAGTTGAAGTCTCCTTTCACATTCAGGTGGAGCATGGGTAGGAAACTTGAGTTTCTTCAACTTGTAAGGTCATTTTCATTTTCTAGATTCTCCCTTTTCATGAATGGAAGGAGGAAGAGGATTCTTGGGAATCCTAGCATCTTTTTCATTAGAATCACGTAATGGTTGTTCAGGTGGAAGAAGAATGTTTAAGTTAGTATGAGATCAAAGATCATTGTACCATCATCTCAAAGTCTCCAATATTCAAAAGGAGCTCTATCGGGATGAGAAGGATCTTGGTATGCTAAGCTTATTGTGGGTTCTTCTTGTGGTTTTTTTTCAAAAATTTGGTGAATGCCATGTTCATGTGTGGTGTCACAACCTTGTTTACTTAGGATAGTAAAGCCTTTACCATATGTTTCTTCAAGGTTTATGGGAGTGTTTGTGACTTTTTGATCATAAAATGGTTGAGGATGTGTTTGTTGAGAGGAACTAGGTCCACTTGATGGAGGGATCTTAGGTCCTATTTGAGTTTTAGGATGTTGGTATCCAAAGTGATCATGAGGTGCAACACTAGGAAGATTTGGTGGTTTCATGGATGGGTAAAAGGATGCATTAGCTTCTAGGTTGTCAAAGAATTCATTATAGAGCTTGTTCATTCTATCATAATCTTCTCTAGTGATTTCTACATCATGAGGCAGCTCTTGAAGGTGACTAGGGTCACAGCCAAAGGCACAATTAGACATGTCTACCAAGGATTTTAATGAATTCCAAAACTTATTAAAAGAAAATTCCATAATGCAAGTATATTAAGATGCAAAAAATGACTGAAAATATATATTTTGGGAATTGAAATAGAAAGTAACTACAAAAATCAATAATGCAGAAAACACCCAGGAAATGTCTAAAAATGTAGTTTGAAATGTGTTGGTGGATTGATTCGCCTAGGGTGTTGAATGAGTCCCAATATGAGATTTTTTATGTTTTTCAAAAAATTGAATGTGATTCTAATTCTTTTTAGATGCCAATTAAGAATGTAGATGTATATTTTCAATTTGTTCAGTGATATGTAATGCAAAAATAAAATCTAAATGAGTTTTTTACTAATGCAAATTAAGAAACCCTAGGATGCAAAAACAAAACAATACCCTAATTGAATGTAGATGTAAATGAAGTTTAAGATGAAACATACAATTGAAATTAGAAATGTAAAGTGTTCAATATGTGGTTTCACCAAAATGAACCATAGATTTTTGGCACCACAAGACTCTCTAACTCTTCTAGGGTTTTTCACCTAAAAGGAGAGAGGTAGGCCAAAAAAGCTAGCTAGGATCACTCAAATTATGCAATGTATGATGTTATTTAGGATAAATGAAATGATATAAGTGTATTAAAGTGATCTATATGAATTATTATGTATGAAAAATCTAAGATTTATACAATGTTGGAAAACAAAACGTGATATGTAAACAATGAACTATGAGTGACTAAGTGCAAAACAGAAAGAAATGAGTTGAATTAGAGTGCACCTAGGCATAGATTGGAGATTATGGAATCTTTGAATGTTGTCTAAAATCATGGAAAATCACCAGTGGGATTCATTCACCACTAATGGTGAATCATTATTGCTTCTGATGAAAACTGTCAGGAACAGGTTTCTGAGTGTCGAGATTCAAAATCTAACAAAACTTAGATTTCTAGCCTTAAGGTGGGACTCATTCATCACTGATGTTGAATCAATACTCTCCCAAAATTCTAAGAAATTAGGGGACAATTCTCTAGGATCTGAGGTTTTCTGCTTGTCAAGTTGCCAAAGTCAAATCTATAGAAAATACTCATAATGTCCTCTCCAAGTTCAAAATAAGATGTTGACTTGAAACACTTTGTTGACTTATTGACCAAATTTCAAAACCTAAATTCTTGTCAAATCTTCATACAAAAGTTAAACCCTTGTTGAAGAAAATATGAAGATATGTCAATGGTGGCTCTTGAATGCTTGATTGATGCTTGATTATAGAATGCAAAGTGCTCAAATACTAGTTGAATGCTTGAATGAGTTAGAAGATTGTAGGAGATGTAAAATGAGGAGAATTTTTTTTATTTATATAGTCTTGTGCCTTAGTAACCCATTGATACCTCATCATAGGTTGACATCAAGTAATTTTGATAAAAAACCAAAAAGAAATTTGAAATATTTTGAATTTAGAGCCAAGAGGGACTCATTTTCCACCCATGGCGAATGGGTCCCATCTTAGGCTTGAAAATGGGTTTTGGGAATTAAGTCACATTTAATGTTATTTGTTGGATTTACATTAAAAAATGCACTTAATTAAGCCTCATAAGGCCATAAAGGGGTCAAATAAAGCACAAGAAAGGTGTAAACAGTGAAATTAAGCCTAGAAAAGCATGAAATCTTGTTACAAGACTTTACAACACTTCAAAATAGGACTTGTTAAGTGATGAAAAGGTAATTTTTAGGTGAATTATAATGAGTAAATTCTAGAAAAGTGTATAAATGTTTTACAACACCTCACAACACCTTCACAAGATGCCATATTTTGAATTTTAAGAACTTAATGTGAATATTCAAGCCACAATACATTAATAAATAATGGAAAAATAGACCAAGCATCATGAAGCAAGGCCTAAAATACCATGAAAATGACAAGGGGCCATTTTTCTATGGCACAGTTAGGTGTACAACTCCAAGGTAAGATGGAAATATTTAAAAATATGGAGGAACATTGTATTCCTTAGATATTGAGTCCAAAAGGTGATTTGTGGCCATTTGACACTTGGAAGAAATATTTGGAAGGGATGCTTGCAACAACTATGATGGGATTGAATATCACCGACTACATCTTGTTAAATCCAAATATTGATACAATGGTGGATATTGAAACAAAGATGGAAATATTTGTTAAAGAGGCTAGGGTCTTAATTGATGCTAGATACTCTCAATACGGTACTAAAGTGAAAAGCTTATTGAATGTAAAATTTCCCACTAAAGAAGAATATAACACTTGATTGGAGAAGTACATAGAATGAGTCTGTGTAGGGATTGATAATGAACAAGGTAAATAATGGATAGGAGAAGAATAATGCATAGCCTAAATATAATACAGATTAGGCTTTTGATAAAACATTGCAAAATGTTGTTCTTTCCTCAATTTGAAATGGGTAGCACATGGTGTTGATATGGATAAAAGAATTTTGACTTTTAATTTGCTTTCCTTGTCTTTCTTCGTAAGTTTTGTTGTCAAGTTCTCCCACGGTGGGAATTTTTTGAGCATCTGGGGAATATTTTGAAGCTATTGCAATAAAAAAATGATGCCTTTTTGAGGTGGGACCTACTTTCTACAATGAGTTGAGGTTAATTTTTCCTCATTTTTATTTTCAACACCTAAAGACTCAAGTGTAATTGAAAAAGGAATATTGTTGCAGGGTATCCAAAGAATTTTTGATATGTGTGCTTCCTTGTTTGAAGCTTGTTTTTCTCTTTCATCTCTACAAGAAAGAATTAAGGGCTAGAAGAAATAGTTGAGAATTTGAGTTAACACTGTAAAATTGTCAAGATAATACTAAGCATGTTTTATATTTTTTGTCTTAAGGTTTTTTTGGAGTTCAATGTTATGTATGTAATTTTGATAACAGTATAACAACTACAATATAGAGTAATACCAATTTCATGGCTATTGTCTTTCCTTGTATGCATTCTATGAATTATGAATGAAAGTAATTTAGGATTTCTTATGTTTGTCTCTATTTCTTCTTGATGGATGTTTAATTTCATGATTGCTTGTTGATTCAATGAATTAATGTAAGTGATTGGGCAAGATTAATAACTTTTAAGAAATAGGTACTGGGATGGTTGTAAGTAGGAATAATCACAAATTTCATAAGAGGAATGGTGTAATGTAGGGTTTCTTGAGACTGTAGTTGCTATTGTTTAAGTTGTTATCAGGTCACATAGGTTGATATTGACTCTGTACCTGGGATAAAGGCATTGGTTTGTACAAAATACTTGTGGTTCAGTTTCTGTGTTGATTCATTGGCTAATCACTTTTAATTTACAATTTCTCAACTAGTATCTTCATATTTGTTTTGTGTTGAAGTTCCACCTTCTCATACTCCATGTATAGATCATTCATTAATGAGTTTCCAAATTATTTGATGCACTATGTTGTTGAGTAGTTTTATGAGAAGTATCTGTTATTGATAGTGTATTTAGTTATAACTATGAGAACTCCTGAATGTACACTATGGGATCACCCTCCCTAGTTTAATAGATCCCAAAGACTAGGAATAGAAATCTCATAGCTTATATTTGTTTGTTGGCCAATCCATTTAGAAGTACTAATCATTGGAAATGGAAAAGTCCATAATTATTTCTAGAGATCAATTTAGTTCTTAAAAAAATAATTAACACCATCTCCATGTCCTTTCCTTTGATTTCTACTTGCAACCTATTCACCATATCTTTTTCATTTTACAACTTTGAATCACGGTTCTTTAATATTTTGTCCATCTTCTCATAATCAGTGTAGACCACCTTCTGAGTGGCTTTATCTAGAACCATTTTTTTGGGTAGGAGAGTTTCACTTAAGACAAGGTCTACATCTCTGATTTCATAATATTCCATATGCATTTTCCCCTCTAGCCTTGATGTTAGAGGCTTCATGGTAGCAATCAATAGGGAATTCTCCTTTTCATTGAAACAAGCCTCAATCTTTGAAGTAGGTGATTGTTCTACCTTTTATTTGCAGTTTATGTTTTCTAGATTGTCGGGCTAGCTTCATCACATCCTAATGACCTTAGAGACTCTATGGGGTGTCAATGCTCTATGTTGCAATAGAAGCACTTGGAGGGAGACTGAAAAGGGTGATGGAAGGAGGAGCCTCAACTATATGAGATTTTGGAGAGTTGAAAGGGAGCATTATCATATAAAAAGGAGGGATGCCATATGAAGATTGAGAGGGGAGAATAATACCCATTGGAGTGAAAGGGGAAGTGGGTGGGAAGAGATAAATTTTCTTAGAAGCATATGGGTTTGGTGACATTGGAAACATGGATGCTTCAAAATTTCAATGGGGGCCCTTGATAGGGTGATTAAAGAATCAATTGTGGTTGAAGTAGATGATGCTCACTCGACACACAAAGTTTCTTCAAATGGTTCATTGTTGAATATGGTTGGGGGTTCATTCAAAATGAAGAAATTGAAACCCATAGATGGATGACTCTTTTCAATACATAAGGGTGGAAGGATAGCTAAGGATGCAAAGGTATAAAGAAGAGGGGGAGCAAAACTTACTTGGGTCACTAAAGTCGAATATGTTGGTGCAACATAATTTTCCTTTTCCTCTCCTCTACTTGATTCAATGAGTCCACCTAGGTCCTAGGCTCGTCTCCTCTTTATATGGGTAGAACTGGTAAACTAAAATCCCTTAGACCCCGTTGGGCACTGTCAGATCCTTTTTCTTTTCCTCAGGAATTGATGGAAGATGTGACTTGTGAATCCTTCTGTTTTGACCCCTTTCCTTTTCCTTTTCTCATGTTGGGCTCCTGAGGCTGGGAAGTGTAAAGTGAAAGCTCTTCCAATTTGATAGATCCTAATTGGACTCAATATTACAATCCTTTGTGTCAACCTCCGTATCATAAATTTTATTGAACCTTTCATCATGTGCATGAACATCCCCATACATGGTGTTGAGGCTCTTAATTTCCTATCAGAACCTCTAGAAATATGCTTTCTTTATTTTCGACCATCCTAGGTGCTTCAATTGAATACTGAGGGACTTTCCCATCAAGAGGCTCTTTTGGTATTTTTCCCTCTTGACATAAAATTCAAGCCATGGTGGTCGATCAAATGGTACAAAGGCTAATTTGATGTAGAAATCTTGCCTCTCTTTAGCTGGGTTCATTCTTGATTCAAAGTAATCCTGCCTCTCATGCCTTATGGTTGGGAGGTTCCTTATAGGGTTGTAGTTCCATGCATCACAAATGAGAACTAGCCCCAAGCACACCAATTTGTTGGTAAGAACCTCCTGCTCCTTTCTTTTTGTCAGTGTTACTTGATTGTTGGCAATGGTGAGAGGATTTGGGTAAAGTGCTATCTTAGGCCTTCCAATTCCATAGGCCTTGTCAACAATAGTTTCTTGATGAAATTCCTCCAAAGTGAAAACCCTATCTATTACAAATTTAGGGATCCTAAAAGGCTCCTCAACAAAACCATGGAATTTGATAAAGGTAAAATCAACTACCAGAAAATAATCAACTGAGGTCTGTGAGCTTTTCATCCATTGCAAGAATTTAGTGGAAAAACAACTTGAAGTGTGTGGGGACAAGTCTATGAGAACTAGCCTCATGAAATAATCCACAAAAAAAAAAAATCCCATGTCTTTGAAAGCATAGGGGTCTAGACCGAAGTTGGCTGGCAGGACCCTTTTACATCAAACCTAAACAGTGACAAGTGTCTTTCAAGAAAATCAGAATTTTGTTACAAGATCAACTATGCCAAGAAAGAAGAATACCTAAATTTACACTTAGTATCATAATTTCTCAATTGTTCTAACATTCTTTCAACTATTACCTCAGAAAAATTAAAATACTTTTGGCTCTTTTCCCTCCAGAGCATAAAATCCAAGCTCATATGGAAAGGATGAACCCCTTCATCATCATCATAGTTGTAAATATAGGCCAACATTATGAAAAATGGCCTGTGCATCTTGTTTGAATTTTATGCATGATAGAGGGAAGAGGAGTTGACCTCCATCCAACATCTTTTTTGTTTCATCTTCATAAAATTGTAATTGTTTAGTTCTGGTTCTCTAGAACTCTTCCATCACTTCCTGTTTCAAGCTCTATGTGCTCTAGTTTGTAGGGATACACAACATATCCTGAATGACCATTAACTAATTGTAACCCTTATCCTTCCACTAACTATAATCCCTATTTCCTTGTCAAAACTCTTAGCACATGCATCCACCAGCTTTGAACATGGGTGTATAGAAAACAACATGAATTGTAGCAAACCACAATTCCAAAGCCATAGTGGAAAACCTTCAGTTGCCCCATGTTTGAGCATTCTTCGTAATGCCCCTTCCCTAAGGAGTTTAGGGTTTTCCACCAACCTTTAGTCAAAAATATTGTCTACAAAATATTGGACGACTTCTTTCTGAATGGGGTCACATTCCTATATAGTTTTGGTATGGGAAAAAACATAATTCTTCCTCTATTGGGACATTAGCAAATGAATCCCTCCTGAAAATGTTGGTGTAGCCTAGTTTTTTAGATGAAGACCCAGCCTATCTATTTGAAGTTGATTCTTCGACCATTGTTGTGCTAAAATTTTGCAAAGAGCTTCTCTAGAGAAATGATTGCTTGCTATTTTTGCTACTTAATTTTTTTTTCTTTTGTGTGCATTCAATTTTCTCGCACATACATGTAGTAAGGCACTACCAATACCACTAGCTTACTAAATGCTTCCAACAAGGAAATACATGGGGATGAGGGATCTGTATCCCTCAAGAATTCCAAATTCACCATGATAATGTAATTAGTACATTATCTTTGCCACCCTTTTCACAAACAAGCTTATGTATTGGAAAGCATGCTTATAACCACAAGAAGCATACTTTAAATGATACAAGGTACTCTTAAATGATGTGTGTATTTAATTTTCTAGAGATTTCGCATGTTAATAAACATATTTTCTCATAAGTAAGCAAGTTTGCGCTGATGATGGCAATGGACATATGGTAGAAATCGGTACATGCGAGCATTTACTCCCAACACCCAAATTTATTTCTCAAGGCTTGGTACCATATTTTCCATACAATTCATCTCTCGCCCTCCGATTGCTTTGATATTTTATCCTTTTTCATCTAGTAAGAGATGGATTTTCCATCTATTAAGCTGATCGATACAAATTTTCTATAAATAGCTATGCCACCTTAGTGAAATATTCACTTGAAATAGCTCTTTTAGTTAACAAGCTTTCCCTATTGTATCCCATTCCACTAGCCTTAGCTTGTTTGACATTATGTCTTCTAGCCTAGGTAATCCTATTTGGATCTTACCATGAAGGCCACAATAATCCTTCATGGGTGAGATTACCAATGATAGAATTAAAGTGCCTTGTGAAGAAGAATGGATGCCTCATTGTTGTTGCTTTCAAGTGGGTACTCGGCAAGGATTATGTAAAAGATGAAAACCAACCATGGTGCAACTCCATTTTGTCTCCCATTTCCTAGCCTCCCTTCTTGACTTGGACATCACCAAGCCTTGAATAATTGAATTGTTCCATGCCATGTTTGATTCTACATATCTGGATGAGCTCGGTGAGATCATGCAAGTGGTTGTCCCTAGTGGTGACATTATGAATTCCATGGACCTCAAAAAGCATGACAATTATGGGGAGTATGTGGTTTGGTTGCCTCTCCTTATTTACTTTCACACCATGGGCCTCGAGAGGCATCGCTCACTATCTCAACCCATAGCCTCTTTCCTACTGAGGAATTATGGCATGGAGTACATTTTTGGGCTTGAATAGAAAGAAAACTTTGAGTTTCTTGTGTATAGCCACGATAATGAGGATTGAGGTATGTGTCATGTTGAGCCTATGCACGTTGTGTGTTCACTACCTTTTCCACCCTAACAAAGAAGAAGAGGAAGAAGAAGAACCCAATGAAGTGCCATTTCGACTACTTGGTGATGGATAGAGGCTTTAAATTTACTTATTTTGTTTGCATGTTGCCTCCTTTTTTATTTTTGTAGTGTAACTCTTTTAGGGTTTGCTCAAGAAAGCTTCAAGCTTCTTCCAAAGCCTTGGGATCATATTATAATGTAAAATATTTCAATTAATATAATATAATAAGTTTCACTTATTTCTATGTTACTCTCATGGATTATTCACAAAATAATTGTATTCTACAATTTTTTTACATATGGTACATAAATGTGAAAATTTTAAAAGAAATTGCATGCTTTAATGGAACAATTTTAGATGAATATCATTTAATGGTATATCCAAAATGTTTTCATCCATGTCTTCTAGCTCATACATATTATTTTCTTTGCATGTGTGAATGCAGAAGGGACCCTTCCATAGTGCTTCAAATTTTGTATGTTGACCTCGTTTTGCAATGCACTCATCGTACTTTAGCACTAGGCTTCCTTCTTGGAACTCTGGGTTGGAGGCATTTTTATCAAACCATCATTTTACTATCTAGTGGTTCTTGATCATGGCTTCATATACTTTTTCCATTTTTTCTTCAAGATTGAGGAGTTCCACCAATCTCACTTCCATTCCACTGCTTTCTGACTTCCAAAACCTTTATGAATTGCAATGTTGGAATTTCTATAGAAATAGGTAAAACCACCTCCTTTCCATACACTAGTTCATATGGAGAGGCCTTCAAGATTTGTTTGAGTGTGATTCTATCAACCCATAGAGTAGATTGTAGGTTCTTGTGCCATTCCTTTTTTCATTCTAACCCAATGAGCTTAATTAACCTAATGAAGTTCTTATTGGTCAATTTTGTTAACCCATTTCCTTGTGGGTAATAATTTTATGAAGTCTTTAGGTAGAACCCATGCTTGAGAGAAAAGTACAATATCCTAGAACCCACAAAATCTCATGCATTATTATAAATGATAGTTTTTGATGAACCACGCCTTGCTACTACCTCAAGAAAATTGAGAATTTTGATTTTTGTAGCATTTTTTAGACAAACAACCTCCATCCATCTTGTGAAATAATTAGTTGTTGTAAGTATCCATTTATGGCTAGTGCTAGAGATAGGATTTGTCATTCCAACAAAATCTAGACCACACTAAGCAAAAGGTTCTTCAGTTACCATTGGGTTCAGTGACATGGTGGAATTCTTCTTCTTGCCCACAAAATATTGGCATTGTGTGCATTTTTCACACCATATGGTGTGTCTTGAAAAACATGGAGGGCCAATAATATCTTTCCCACATTATCTTTAGAGTAGTGGTTTTGGTGGAGAAATGTACACCCTTAGGAGTGCAATGGAACTCATTCAAAACTATTTCCACCTATGGCTTATCTAAGCAATGGAGAAGTACGCCATCATAATTTCTTTTAAACAAAATCCCCTCAATCAATATATACCTATTGTCTTGCATCCAATATTAGAATCTTTTGTGAGATAGAATGTTGGTTGAGTACTACCCATTTTGCATATATCATGTCCAATCCATCTCCCATGACTTTTTAGACTTGAAATGATTTGTATAGGCTTGATTGGTCTCATCCTCTACCAATGATCTTAATTATTGTGCAAGGTATTTCCAAAGACCTCTTCCCTAAACCAACTTGTTTGGCCAAATTTCTATGTCATACTCTAGAATCTTATAAATCCAATTGTCCCTCTTTTCTATTATTTCATCCTTAGTGATATATTCCCAAACATTGGGATGAGCAACAAGGATAGAAATTTGTTGGTTGATACCAGGTGTCAAAATTTCTTAAGGCTTTTAACAATAGCAAAAGCCTATTTCTCAAAAAAATTGTAACTAGCTTCATATCCTTTGAGAGTCCTAGAGTGGAACATGATTTGATGATCCCTACTATTGTCTTCATCCTTTTGTGTGAGCACCAATGCTATGTTATGCTAGCCATTATAGACATAGAGTAGTAAATATTTGGAGAAGTCTGGGTTTCCTAACACTGGGGCCACGAAGATGGCTACCTTTATTTGCTCAAAATTCATCTTTCCTTCAAGAGTCCATTTGAATAGTAGATTATTCTTTAACATCAGTGTGATAGGTCTTGAGATGCTTGCAAATTCTGAGATGAACTGGCTAATGAAATTAATCTTCCCAAAAAATATTGTAGCCCCTTCTAGTTAGCTGGCAATGGTAGCTCAATTATAACTTTCACCCTTTCAGGATCTATAACTATTCCTTTGATACCACAAAATCAAGTAAGTTTCCTTGGGGCACTCTGAAATCATATTTCTTGGGATTTAAGTAAATCTTGAACTATTGGCATATCTGGAAAATATTTTTTAGATGATCAAAGTGATCATCCTTTGATTTTGAAAAAAATATTAAGTTTGTTGGCAACACAAGGGTGGACAACTGAGAGGGGGAGTGAATTAGTTGTCCCAGAAATTCAAAACTTATTAACCTTATTCTTAGATCTAATTAATATCCATGAAAGAATAAATCAACAACACATTAGAAACACACATAACACCAATATTTTTATGTGGAAACCCCGTTAGGGGGAAAATGATGGTGGAGGTTAGTCCACAATATTATACCCTATTAAAAGTATAAAGAAATGTGAATGGGGAATGCACATGCATTCAGGCACACTGCCTAGAGCTCAATTCTCAATTACAAAAGAAAGTTTCAATGTCTTACAAAAATATTTGGATTACATCCACAATATTTTGAATTGAGAAAATAGCATCTGCTAATGCCTGATCATAGTTCTGGTTAAGGACATGAAAACTTCTTCACAATCTACTCACTCTTCTTCACACTCTACTTCTGCCTTTGAATGATTAATTCATTATTCACACATCTCAAGAACAAGCATACCTTCAAATTGATGCAAAGAGATAAAGAGAGTTCATACCATCAAATTTCTATATTTTTGGCAATAATCAAGTAGACAACTAAAATTCTTCATTCTTGAGGCAATCTCAATCCTTTAACCTTGAGCAACATGGGCTCCAACTTACACAAATGGATTTCAATCTCTATTAGACTTGGTAAATGATTTCAAAATGATTAGATTCATCCAAAAACTCATTAAAACCATCCAAAGATCATACAACAATTATTTAAGGCTAACCATAAACAAACTATGCATAGCTTTGTTCAAACATCAAGAAAACCATGTTTCTTTTACCACTCTCCACCAAAATGAAACACACAATCTACCATAACTCATGCAAACGGATAAAAGAATATTTTTCCTTTAAATGGTTTTTAGAACATGTAAAAATATAACTTTCACCAATTTTTATCACTTTTCGATGGTGGAATAAAAAGATATGAATTTTTCTTACCTGCTGGTAGCCCTAGTTTCAGAATTGAGTAGTCTTCACCAAAAATGTCATAAATCACTCAAAATCCCATGAAAATTGATCAAACCAAGTGTAAATGAAACTATATTTACACATATAACATTTCCAATAGGTATGAGTTCTTTATTTGATCTGTACAATATGTACCATTCTTTGCAGCATCCTGCAACATT
This sequence comes from Sequoia sempervirens, assembly GCA_007258455.2. NCBI lineage: Eukaryota > Viridiplantae > Streptophyta > Pinopsida > Cupressales > Cupressaceae > Sequoia > Sequoia sempervirens. The sequence goes on from VDFB02271358.1 coordinate 230,167,633, forward strand.
CAGAGAAAATAATCCCATAGGGCTGCCAATGGTAAAATGATCATAACTTTCTCCAAACTCAAGGAAAAAACACCAAAAAAAATTAAAATGAAAGATAGTTCATTAATCTATCAATAAAAATCAATTTCAAATCTGTAAACCTTCATAAAAATCCATACCATGTAAAAAAATAGGGCTGAACATTGGAAATTTGCAGAAAAAATCATCTCTTCATTCATAAATTCTTGTTCAATCTACATTCCAACCCCCAATTCGACCTGGAGGCCCATTTTTATGTTTTTACAATCAATTTATTCCACCAAACAACCTAAATATACCATTTAACAACTTTTAACAAACTTCTAAAAAGTTGCCATTTAACAAAAAGAGTTGTTATGACAACATCTGACAACTTTTGACAATGCTTTCATTTTTCATCTAAATGACACCAAACCTTCATCAATGACTCCAAATGACTTCAAACATATATAAAATGGCTCATCCAACCTTATTACAACATTATAACACATAATTTAATGAATTTATACAATATGGCCTCATGGAGGCTTGAATGCAACAAGGTTCTCCTGCACCACAAATGGAATAATAAATCACTTATATATATCTATAACAAGAGATTACATCACTATATGTTCACCTTAACAAAATAATAAAATGAATACAAACTATGAGCCTAAAAAAATAAATAATTTTTAGTGAAAATCGACCAATGTTAGCCACAACATAGTGAAGACCCAAAATAAAATATTCAAATAGGAAAACACTTTCAAAAAATATTCCTCAAAGATCCACCACATGCTACAACACCCTGTCAGTGAAGAAGATGAAAAACATGAATAGACGAGAAAATTTGTAATCGCGAGCACAACGATCAATGCAAACATGAAACATAGATAGAGCACAATCTATAAACATTTACAAACATCATGAATCACCAAAGAAGCATCCACAACAACTAAACTTACTAGAATCACATCATCTCCATTCAAGAACACAAACTAAAGCAATAGAATGACTGTCAGAATACAACTACTCATAGCTCAATCAAATATTCATGTGGTTCTCTAAAACTTAACATGGATAAACTAGATATAATTGACAAAAAACCCTTTAATCCACAACCTCTAATCATCAACTTACTAAGCTTTCCAATAGACTGAAATTCACTTCACCACTGACAACCTACAACTTATTTTATTACTATTTTCTCAATATCCTTGACATGTATAGCTTCTAATGATTTCAAGGCCAATATTTTTGACATCAATGACAACCAAATATCATCAAAACAACCACAACATCCAACAATCTCCCCCTTTGGCATTGATGTCAACACATGATGTGAAAAACACCATCAACACAACTATCGTTAACACTTACTCCCCGTTAGGTTCTAACTCTTTTCTCCTTAATTCCTATATGAAACTCTTCTCCCCACATGAATCTTCTCCCTAAACAATTCACTATTTTTCACATGAATCTTCTCCCCCTTTGACATCAATGACAAAGATCCCTTTTCTCTACACAAGCTCTCAACTACATATCTAAACATCTAACTACTCCCCCTGAGTAACAAAAACAACATCAATCTAGATCAAGATATGACTATGAAATGCATGGATTGATGCAAATCAATGCATCTTATTTCTGATTAGGAGGGGCAATCACCCCTAGCCTCCCTCTGAGGTACTCAAAAGTATCCTTAGGCAACAACTTTGTAAATATATATACAATCTATTCCTCAGTAGGTACATACTCCAATATGACTTCCTTTTCACTTACCTTCTCTCTCAAAAAGTGAAAATTGATAGATATATGCTTGGTCTTTGAATGCAACACCAGATTCTTAGAAATTTTAATTGCACTTGAATTATCATAGAATATAGCAATAGGTTCATCATACACAACTTTGATATCTTTTAACATCTACTTCATCCACAATACTTGAGTACAATTTTTAGCAACAACAATGTATTATGCCTTTGCAGTAGATAAAGAAATGACATTATGCTTCTTACTTAACCATAAAATCAACTTCTTACCCAAAAAAAATGCACCACCACTAGTACTCTTTATGTCATTCACATCACCTGCCCAATCAGCATTAGTAAAAGCACTCAAAGTAAGATCATCATATTTAGAATACCATAGGCCAAAATCAACAGTCCCCTTCAAGTATCTGAAAATCCTATTCATAGCTATCTCATGATATTCCTTAGGATTAGCTTGAAATCTTTCAACAATGCATATAGAATTCATGATATTTGGTCTAGTTTGAGTCAAGTAAAGCAATCCACCAATCATCGATTTGTATCTAGTTTTATTTTCTTTCAGAGAATCATCATCTTGTGTCAAGTTGCATCTGATCACCATAGGTGCACTAACTAGCTTTGAATCTTCCATACCAAACATCTTTAGAAATTATTTCACATACTTGGACTATGATATGAAGATTTCTTTATCTAGTTGATTAATTTGCAATCCCAAAAGGGATTTCATTTTACCAATCATAGACATCTCAAACTCATTATGTATCTCATCAGCAAACTTCATGCCAAACCATCATCTCCTCCAAAAATGATATCATCAACAAAGACTTCAGCAATTAAATCTTTATCATGATCAATCTTGAAATACAAATTACTATTAGTAGTACCTTTATTAAATCCAAGCTTCAAAAAATATTTGTCCAATTTGGCATACCATGCTCTTGGGGCTTGCTTAAGTCCATACAATGCTTTCTTCAACTGACAAACCATATCTCCCTAATCAGTCAATTGAAATCCATTAGGTTGCTCAACATACACTTCTTCTTCCAATTCACCATTTAGAAATGATGACTTGACATCCATTTGATAAACTTTATAGTTTTTGTAAGAAACATAAGCAAGAAATAGTCTCACAGCTTCAATCCTAGCAATAGGGGCAAAAGTTTCTTCAAATTCAATTCCTTCCCTCTGAGAATATCCTTTATACACCAATCTTTCTTTGTTTCTAACTTCACCTTGCTCATTCAACTTGTTTCTAAAGATCCATTTAGTTCCAATTACATTTTTGTCCTTAGGTCTAGGAACAAGAATCCATGTATTATTCTTCTCAAAAAAAAAATATTTTTTCTTCCATTGCTTCCACCCAATGTTCATCTTTGCATGCTTCATCCACACTATTAGGCTCAGTCTTTGAAATCAAACATTATTCTTCTATAATTTTTCTTCTGGTCTGAGCACCTTCATTCTTATCACCTATAATATAATCTTCTGAATGATTTAGTGTTACATACCTTGGAGTCTTAGGATGTTCTTGAACTCTTTTGGCTCTTGTGATCTCTCTTTTGTACTTTCACTAGTTCCTTCCTCTTGATTTTCTTGATTCACTGGAATGATTTGAACTTTATTTTGAGTCTGAACTTTCTTTCCTATGCCTGAATTGTTATTTTGATCATCTGAATCATATCCATAGGTTTTGGATGATCTAGCTATGTCTTCATCAACCTCGACATTTTCACTTTCAACTACTTTCCTCAATCTTTTTTTGTAGCACTGGTAGGCCTTTCTATTAGTAGAATAACCAAGAAATATTCCTTCATCACTCCTAGCATCAAACTTTCCTATCTCTTCATCTCTTTTGATACAACATTTACTTCCAAATATTTTGAAATATCTAATAGTAGGCTTATGACCATACCATAGCTCAAAATGGGTCTTACCAGTATCACCTTTGACTTGTACCTAGTTGAGGATGTAAACAATAGAACTCATAGCTTCTCTCCAATAGATATGAGGAACATTTCCTTCCAACATCATTGTCCTAGTAAAATATTTAATTGTCATGTTATTCCTTTCCACAACTCCATTTTGTTGAGGGGTTCATGGGGTAGATAATTGTCTCTTTATCCCATTCACTTCACAAAAATAATTAAACTCATGGGAAGTGAATTCACCACCTCTATCTAATCTCAGACATTTAATCTTCAAACCTGTCTCTGTCTCAACCATATCCTTAAAAATCTTGAATATCTCTAGAAATTCATATTTTTCCCTTAGAAAGTAACACACATCAATCTAGAATAATCATCAATAAGTAAAATGAAGTACATATCTCCTTGTAAAATTATAATTCTATAAGGACCACATAGATTAGTATGAACAAGCTCCAACACTTCATTTGAACAATTTTGTTTTCTTCGAAATGAAATTCTAGTTTGCTTCCCTAACTGACATTCCTTGCATATAGTATTAGTAGGCTTTACCAACTTAGGAAGATCTCTTAGTGCCTTAGTAGAACTTATCTTGATAATATTGTCAAATTTTACATGACACATTCTCATATGCCATAACCAACTTTCATCAACTTGAGCAATCAGACAACTTTTACCAGTAGCATTTAGGTGAAAGATGTTACCTTTTTTTTTTTGTACTTGAAGCAATCACATTTCCAGAACTCCCCAATATTCTACACTTTCCATTCTTGAATTGAAGATTTTATCCTTTGTCAACCATCTATCTGAAACTTAAGAGATTATTCTTTAAACCTTCCACAAATAGAACATCATCAATATTATTCTTACCATCAAGAGAAATACATCCTCTACCATAGATTACACCTACTTTTCCATCACCAAATCTTACAACACCTCTATCATACTTTTCCAAGCTCACAAATTTTCTTTTATCACCTGTCATGTGATGAGAGAATCCACTGTCAATCACCCATTCATCTTTCTCTTCAACTCAAGTAGGTAGGGCTTTCTCCACATTTTTACAACTAACAAATTCAGTAGGGGCAGGATCATTTTCCTTGATAGCAATAAATACCCATTCATCTTCACTTGCATTCCTTTTATCAGATTCATCATCTGTCACACCTTAAACAACAACATAATAACACTTTCTTTGGAATCTAGGCTTGTTAGGTCTTGGCTTAGCGACTCTTTCTAGACACCTTGATACAAAATGACCTATCTTATTGCAAGAAAAACATTTAATAGGTAATTTCCCTTTATAATTACCTTCTCCTCTAGCTTCCATTTTGAAAATAAGTTCTTCAAGATCCTCTAGTTTTCTCTCCTCTTCTTCAATCTCTCTCATTTACTCCTCATACTTGAATACCTTTCTAGAAGAAATTTCTCCTAGATCATATCTCTATTTATCTCTTCCAAAAGTAGTAGCCTTGAATGTAGATTCTATCTTAGGAAGAGCATCACCAAATTTACTCAGCTCAAAAGTTGTAAGCTTACCATTCAACATATCTCTGGTTACATTTGCTACATTCTGAAGCTCCTCAATAGTAGTAGCTTTGACTTTGTATGCAGAAGGCAAGGATCTAAGCAATTTAGCAACAATATTTGATTCTTCCAATCGTCCACCAACACATTTGATACTGCACACAAGTTCATTCACTCTTTGCATGAAATAAGTATTGTTCTCATCATCACCCATTCTCAACATTTTATATTTACCTTTTAGACTTTGCAACTTAGCAATCTTCACATTAGCATCACCTTCATACAAAGTTTCCAACTCTTTCTAGATATCATAAGTAGTCATCAAATTCATAACATTTGTCATCTTAGAATTAGTCAAAGCACTCAACAATTCTTTCTTAGCCCTGATATTGTCCTCAGCTTACTTAATCTCATCTATAGTAGAGGGACCATTCAGTGGAATGATATACCTATTCTTTGTAATTTTCCAATAAGGTTCACCAATGCATCTCAGATGAAAATCCATTCGAGCCTTCCACAGAGAATAATTTGTTCCATCAAATATCGAACTATCCTTCTTGTATGTCACCATCCTAGATCACCTCAAGCTATTAAACTTCTTCCAAGGAATTTTCTCTCATACCAATTATTGGAAACACAAGGGCATAAAACTAAGAGGGGGTGTTGAATTAGTTGTCCCAGAAATTCAAAAAATATTAACCTTATTAACTTTATTCTCAAATCTGATTAATAACCATGAAAGCATAAATCAACAACACATTAGAAACACACATAACACCAAGATTTTTGCATGGAAACCCTGTTAGGGGAAAAACCACGATGGAGGTTAGTCCACAATATTATACCCTATTAAAAGTATAAATAAATGTGAATGGGAAATGCACATGCATTTAGGTGCAATGCCTAGAGGTCACTATTCAATTCCAAAAGGAAGAATCACTATCTTATAGAAAGATTTGGATTACATCCATAGGATTTTGAAATGAGAAAATAGCATCTACTAATGCCTGATTATAATTCTAGTTAAGACCATCGACACTTCTTCACACTCTACTTCTTCCTTTGAATGATTAGGAAATTATTCACACATCTCAAGCACAAGCACACCTTCAAATGGAATAAAAAATCACTTATAGATATCCACAACAAGAGATTACATCACTATATATTGGCCTCAACAAAATGATAAAATGAATACAAATTGTTGGCCCAAAACAATAAATAATTTTTAATACAAATTGACCAATGTCAATCACAATATAGTGAAGACCCAAAATAAAATATTCAAACAAGAAAACACTATCAAAAATTATTCCTTGAAGATCCACAACATGCTACAACACATTGTCGGCCAAGAACATGAAAAACATGAACACGTAAGATAAAATCTCTAATCATGAGTAGAACGATCAATGCAGATGTGCAATATAGATAGAGAATGATGTAGAAACATCCACAAACATCATGAATCACTAGAGAAGTAGTTGTGACAACTAAACTTACTAGAATCATATCATCTCCATTCAGGAACACAAACTAAAGTAACAAAATAACTGTTAGAATACAACTTCTCATAACTCGATCAAATCTTCACACGGATCTCTAAAGCTTAATCTGGATAAACTAGATATACTAAAAAACAAACCCTTTAATCCACAACCTTTGATCATCAATGTATTGAGCTCGTCAATAAACTAAGCTTCACTTCACCACTAATAACTTGCAACTTATTTTATTACAATTTTCTCAATATCCTTGACATATACAACTTCTAATTACTTCAAGGCCAATAGTGTTGACATCGATGACAACCACATATTAGAAACACAATGAAAACATCCAAAAAGGTCATCTAGATATATTAAGATAATTATATTAATCAATCCCTTGAAAGTAATATCCATTGCTCGCTAACAGATTGCACCAACATTGGAGAGTCCAAAGGGTATTTTTGAGTATGTGAACATTGTTTTATGTTGGTTTTCTTCCTTCAAATAGACCTGGTTAACCCAAAAAACCATCGAGCAATGAGAACATCTCTGATCTGGCCACAGTCTGCTCCATTGAGGGAAAAGATTAGTGATCTTTTAGAGAAACATTATTCAAATCCTTGAAATCCACATAGAGCTGAATTATTCCATTCATTTTTTGCACTAGTACAATATTAGAAACCTAGGTGGAATGCTTGATTGGGTATATAATCCTCAATTTGATTAATTTAGTGAGCTCTTCTACCATCAATGCTTTGACTTTTTGATTGATAGCCTTTGTTTCTATCAAATAGGCTTTGAGCCTTTGGCCAAGTCAATAGTATGGTGGATTATGCCTAGATCATATCCTCTAAGATCATCATAGGTCCAAGCTATGACCCTGTTGTATTTAGACTATAGCCCTTTCATTCTCTCTTTATCCTTCTATGGAACATCTCTTCTGAATTTTATCTTTCTATCATTTATAACATCAAGATCTCCATAGTCTTTCTAAACAATAGTGAATTTTTGTTTGCTATTTTTTTTGTCTTTTTAGTAAAAAGTATTCTCAAGAGAAATAAAACCTTGAGGGAGCTTATTACCTTTTAATTGGATCAATTTCCCTAATGTAGCTTCTCTTGCTTTGGATTGTGAATGGTTAGACACTTTTCTTGATTTCTATAAAAAGGTAGCAATCTGAATATCATCATCAAAAACCTATCAATTATGATCATTGTTAAGAATTGATAGTTGGATGATGACTTGCACTATATTCTGCTTCATCACTAAGTTAGAAATTAGTTCAAATTGTGAACCAATCGAATCCATCCTATTGACAATATTATTTTGGGACAATGGAATGACATGTATGTTAAAAGCTTCAAATCTCTCAATCAAATCCCATACTCTATGTCTATAAGACTTCATTCTTACATTTTTGGTAGTTGCTTGCCCATGGACTTGGCTTACAACCATCTTTGAATCTCTAAATTATAGTACTCTTTTCATGCCCATTCATTTTTTGAGAGATAAACCATGGACTGGGGCTTCATACTCAGCATCATTATTCAAGCATGGGAACTAGAAATGGAATTTTTTGAGGGTATCTAATCTGGTCAATGATACTAATCAAATGCCTACTCTAGAATTAAACTTGTATTTGGTGCCATAAAATATAATGTTCATAGATTTTTGTCACTTGGACCACTAGGCTCTTCCTATTCTTTTCCCAAATTTGGGAAGACTTGGTCATCATCAAAGATCACGTAAGTGCCCAATCTAAGAGCATGGAAGTTTTTGAACAAGTCAGAGTCAATAAACTAGTTGAGGAGGACCTCCTCTTTATGGGTCCACTCACTTGTGTCCTCCCTATCTTCTAATATCTCTAAAAAATATGTCTCCACTTTTGAGAAGGAGGTATACACTGCTTCAAAGAATAGAACCACATTATCCGCTATATGTTCTAGGTGCAAGGATTTAGACATGATTTCCATCTTTTCCCCATGCTTGGTTCACAATATCATATGAGACAAATCAAGTGCTAGATATCCACAAATATTTGCTGTCAATTCCCTTGAAAGGAACATGTCGAACACTAGGTGAATGTTTATCATAACTACTTCTTGTGTGATCATTTGGCTCAGACATGAGAAGATGGTCAAGGATAGAGCCTTGATACGATTGATGGTTAGAACCTTCTTACCATCTATTTGCATGATCCCTTTCTCAAGAGGCTCATACATGATTTTTAAAGCATTGACGACTTGTTTAGGCATGACCGTAGTACTAGCTCCTGAATCAATCATGTTATTATACAATATCTTATCTTCCACAATAATTGTTAAAAAGAAAGGTGCGGGCTTTGGATTTCTTACCTCTTTCACCTTTGCATTGTCTGCAATGTTCACATATGCCATGAATCTCAAAGATTGGGGGTCTGACATAGACTCTTTTTGTTTAACTTGATCACACGGTCGAATTGCATCTATTAGCGGTATTTTTTCTTCCTTCTTTAATGATTTCTAGAGAAACAAATTTTATTCTGAAATCAATATAACATCCCATAGAGATAATTTAGTGGGTTCCTTTTTCAATTTCTCCACCACGTTGAATGTTCTCACTGGTAGGACCTTGGTTTTGAATAGTGCTATCTCTTTTTCCTTTAGGGGAGGTACATCCGATGTGGGTGGGCTTTTTTTTTTTTCTATCTCCTTCACAAGCAATAATGGATCTCGTGACTATTGAATGGTTCGGTCCTACATGGCTTGCTTTTCTTGTTGTAGCAGCTAATGCGATTGTGGACATTGTGGAACTTGTTGCATGTACTCTCTAGTGAGTCTTCCTTTGGACCTTGTGTTGTAGTCTGACTGTACTTATAGGGAACCAGTTGTTGAAGCATCATTTTTGAATATTGTGTCTTCTTCTTTCATCCAAGAGAAAAGTGCTTGGTCTGGTGCAATATCCAAATCCTGCTCTAAAGACATTCCTTCCATTTGTACTCTAAAGAGAGCATTCTCCATTTTTTGAGACTGATATTATTTTTGTGCTTGAGAAAACACTCTGGCTTCTCTACTCCACTATCTTGAAGATTTACCCTCAAAAAATTTTGGGCATATGGCTATCATTACACAGGAAGCACCATACATTCTAGTCCTCCGCTAGGTTTCTCTAGCCTAGGACTAAATCTTACTTGGGTTCTTCCTAATGGCCTAGAGAGGCATAGTAACTAGGAATATCTAGTTTATGGACATTGGTTGTTGACTTCCTCCTTTTGAGGCTCCTTGATATGTATTTTGTTGGTAAGATGGCCTTCCTCCTTGATAGGTCTTCACAGAAGGCTTTAGAGGTGTTGCTTACAGTCATTGGGTGAGGACTAGCTTATTTTCAAAGGATAGCATGAGATTCTTCATATCATTCAAATCCATTGCTAATGAAGAGGATCCTAACATTCTTGGTTGCACATTAGGGTATACACACATGGATGGTGTTATAGATAATGTGGTTGCTTCTAAAGCAGAGGTGCTCAGAGTTGCTTCTTCCTGGTGGTTACTAGAAATTTCCACAAACATGGGAATTGGTGGATGTAGTAGGAGCTTCCTAATGTCAATTATACTATTCTCTATGAGCACATCTAGATTGTATGCATCAGGTAGAATATCTCCTCTCATAAACTACACCATGACTACAATATCCAAATTAAAATCCTTTAGGTAAAATATGAACGCCATAGTGGCCAAAGGCCTAGCGATCATAGGAATTCTTTGCCAAGTTTTGTGAAACCTAGTTTTAAAGTCACACATGGCCTCTTATGGGGCCCTTATGATGGTGGTTAGTTGCTACAACAAAGATGAGTGATCTCCCTTTTTAGAGAAGTGCTTGAACAACTTCTCTCTGAGCTAGTCCCAAGAGCGGATAGAACCCATGATGGCCCCATAGTTGTCATTGCACAAAAAGATCGACCTATTAATACCCGATACAATTGCTAGAGTTAATAGATCCATGGGAGGTGGTTATTCCATGTCATGAATCCTGAGGGGAGCACTGAATATTTGCTAACAATCCTCCCGTCAATGCAAGTCAAGGGGATTCGAACCTAGCACCTTTGGATCTGATACCAATTGATGGCCCCACAATTGTCATTACACCAAAAAAATTCTTGTAAATGCCTAATACAACTGCCAGAGTTAATAGATCCATATGAGGCTATTACACCATGTCACGAATCCCAAGGGAGCATTCACCATTTTCCAACAACCTGAAGCCACAGACATATACCAGTCCTAGGATTTTCCTTTGAAAGACGCATCCAGTAACCTTAGAACAACATTCTCCTTCGTGATGTTATGAACTATACATACCTTGACACTATATCTTAGGGATGTTCAGAAAGGGTCTTGAAATACTCCCTAAAAAACTTTGGGATGGCCTAGAGAGGATTGGTGGGTATAGCGATCCATATGTTTGGGGGTGTAGGTTGTTGTAGTAGCCTACTACTATCCCAAGTTACAAAATTTCTAGGAGTGGGGGCACCTAGATAAGCCATTGAAAATAGGTTCCTATGGATAGGGTACACTAATATTCTGATTTGGAAAGTTTGGCCTCTTGGTGGAGTAGATAGAGCTTTGGATTGTGGGCTAACACTTCTTACCCGGTTGCTTCTTATAGATGATACAAAACCTGTAAGTCTTCTTCTCCTTAATAATAAGGAAGATAACTAGGAGTACTAGAATTAGCCTCTTGAAGACACTCTTGTTTGGACTATGGGCATGAAATTCCTAGCCTCTTTTCTTGGTCTGATTTAAGAAATATTTTTGACTTCTAATCAAATGTTCAAAATTTTTTGAGTCCCACTGGGTGTGCCAGAAAATGAACTATTGATCATCAAAGATTACGCCTCTCCAAGAGCCTTATGGGAAATTCGACGAGTGGGGGACCAATTTGTGCCTCACTAAATAACCTATAGAAAGACAAATCTTCTTTGTGTTTTGGGGAAAATGTAGAAATAAATGTAGATAAAACATAAAAATGGAGATGTGCCAAAGGTTTTACAACATTTCAAACCTTAAATTATTTATGATAGAAAAAAAATTCCATAGACCCTTCATTATTGGGAAGAGAACAAGTAACAAAGGCTAAGTGAAAGCATAGGGAAATAATTCAAATATTTCCATGGGAAGCACCCATTAAGTTCCAATCAGACATGAGAAGTCTCTACAGATTAACAGAAATATCCAAAAACTCACATAAAACTTCTCCCTTTGCAACTTAGTATGGAGAATGGAAATTTTTTTACAAAAAATGGAAAAATCTAATAGACATAATCCAGCTTTTGAAAGCTAGTATTTAGCAGTATTTAGCATAAAATCTTAACAACATGAAAATTAGCTATTTAGACTATCAAAGCAGACTTAACACAATCTTTTTAAAATGAACGAAATTTAAAAATGAAACTTGATAGAGGCCATAGCATGCACAATTTCAAAGATTTATCCCAAATTGATCGAACTTCAATAATAGATGAATTGAAAAAAAAACCTGGACAGATGCCAATTCGATGATACTTTAGATTAAAAATATAACATGCTAGAGAATAACAATATTTTTTAAAACTTTCTACTTTTGAGAAAAAGAAAATACCTTATAGATCTATATCCTTTGAACATACTTTCAAAGCAATTTTTCTAAATTTTTAACCCATGTTACCAACCCCTATTTATAATTAAAAGAAGAGATCACTACCACAAACATTTTAGAAGCAGAAACTGCTAGATGTGTTGTTGTGATAGCCCACAATCCAATCCTAGACCTTGATTAGATTGAAAAAATCTTTGCTCATTAACTCCCAACTACTTCAATAATGGATTTTAGATATTTAGCAAAGAAAGATGTAAGAGAAAAATCATATTTCAATCACGGTTTGGAAAAATATAATTGATCAACCATAGATATCAATGACACCAACTCAAAGGTTCCACCCTAAAAGCAAGACATCCACCACATTCTAAAAAAATTCACTTGAAGAGATCACTCAACAAAAAAGAAAAACTGCCTAAATTGAATAGATGACATGTCAAGCAAGCGAGCAATCTCATAATTGTGAGAATAGCTTTGAAGAAAATCCTCACCTAGCTGACACATGCCCACACTTTCTCCCTAAAGGAAAGTGATATACAAAATCCGTTTAGAGACCATGTGGCATATTGTGCACCTTTAAGAGCAGTCTTTGCTTATTAAGCATGGATTCATCCAGAAGCCAAAAAAGAGTAAGGGTCAAAAACCAAAAACATTAAAGGAAAAATTGCTTTATAATAATAAAGATATGAGTATAGGTATGCTTATTCATTGTTTCTTTACTGATACATTTCTAAATTTAATCATCATTATTTTTCTGGTACATTATATACAAAACTTGAGATGTTCACTACTGATTTGAAGTGTGTTTAAAGTTAGGTTCAATCATTCTTCATAGTTTTCTACATTGGATGAAAATTCAAAATTAATTTGTTTTAGTTAGAATATAATTTCTTGTATGTCCTATATGGTTTTTAGATTCAAACATGTAATGAACATCTATGATTTAATAATACATATAGATATCTTAACATTAGGTGAACTAAGCCTCCTCACTACAAACAAAGAAATGATCTCTTAGGTCTAATAGACACTGAAAACTAAAATTGAGAGACTACAACATTAGAAAAAAATTCAATCCAATAAAATGATATCTAAAATATTGCATTCATAAGAAAATCCAAAACCACACTTGATGCAGGAGCATCTTGAAGCATTCAAATCAATTGGGACAATGAACATTCAGTTGTAGAGTACTCGAGAGAGCAACCTTGGAGAATACCACATTTTACTGCATTCACATGTCATAGGCTGGAGAGCTAGAATTAGTTACTAGACACAATGAGCTATGAAATATCAGAAATTCAAATCATTTGGAGTTGTTCCTAAAGAGATATCATTATTAGAAGATTATTTGTGTTCACAACGAGGAGCTGATAGTGTTTAGAGAAATCTAATCAGCTTGTAGAGAAAATATGACTTGTGGAGCTAAAAGGAATATTATTCAATGAATTATAGGACCTGTTCAACCTTCATGGAGATCCACACAAATTTATAAGCATCAAAAAATCAATTCCTTATGTTTAGGTTTGACCTATCTATGTATACACGTTACCTGACTAGCCATCGCAATAAGGATGACTTCATAATCTTATGAAGACTTGTGAAGGATATAAATGAGAGGAGAAGGATTGTTTCTAAGCATCAAGAGGAGGCAAGTGATCGATAACATGAATTTAGGAAGAAAAATGAAGAAGTGTTTTGATATGAAAAAGTAGTAGAATAGAGAAGAAGGTATAGTAGAGAGCAAAAGAAGTTGCAGAGCAAAAAGTTGAGAATTAATAGAATCATATCATGCAAGAATGTTAATGTATAAATATTTTGTAATCCTTGGGTTACATCCTAGATCTATAAAGCCCTTGATGTAGGTATAATTTTATTTGAAGTTATAATATATGTGGAATGAGCTTTGAAGGATGGACTTTTCCCTATTAGGGTTTTCCTAGGATATATCTTTTGTCATGTGTTCATCAATATCTCTTATCTTTCTCTTGATTAGTTGTTATCTTTCACTGCATATCTATCATGATCATGGAGTTAGTGGATTGGCTACAAGGATAGATAGTCCCTAACCATACCCTCCTACCTTGATTGCATCAAATGGTATCAGAGCTAGTTGTGAATTTGTTGGCTAGTTAAGAATTTTATTGGATGATTGTGCACCTTTGAGAGGATAGAAATTTTTGGATAAGTATGAAATCCTAGAAGTAATGTCATCATAGAAGAAACATTAAGGTGAGAAAGACTTAGGTAAGCTTTTCAAATTTCGTTATTCATCTTATTTTTTTCAATGGGGAAATTTGGAAAGAGGATGAAGAAAGAAAATGAAACCCTAATGTGCAAAAGGGATACTCTAGAGGAAGAATTGTGCGAAATCAAGAAGTGTAGTTTAGAATTGATGAAAATGATGAAGGAACTAGGAGAAGATAAATATGATTCTCTTGAAGAAGAATTGAAAAATGAAAAAGGATGGAATGAGGAATTAGAAGTAGAGCTAAAGTTTTTTGAAGATGTTGAAAAGAGATTTACAGAATTAGAAGAAGGATTCAAGTTGTTTGTAAAGGTGAAAAAGAGGAACAAACATCTGGAGGAAATTTTGAAAGAGCTAAACAAGGAGAATAGTTTTCAAAAGAATGAAATATTTGACTTGAATGAATAGTCACTTGTAGCATGCAAGGAGAATGAAAATTTGAGATATAAGACTATAATTTGTGATATTTCATGTGATACTAATGATTTGTGTGATGTTGTAGAAGCCCCTTGAGGAAGTGAGATTAGAGATAACAATTTAACCAAGCCTACAATTTTTGGAAATGGTATTGGTTTCAAAATCATGTAGAGAATGAGATATGAAGGAAAAGGATTGGGAAAGCATTAGCAAGGAATTATAGAGCCTATTGAACTAGTAATGAGACTCAAAAGTGAAGGCCTTGGATATGACAAAGGTAAGGATGTTGTTACAAGTTCAAACAAGTAAAATTAGGGAAGAAATGTATGTATTGTTCACATTGTAATAGGCATGGACATGAAAAGGAATTATGTTGGGATCTAAGCACTTGTAAGTTCTGTGGTTTAAGGATTCACTTAGAAAATATGTGTTGGGATAGAATGAGAAGAAGAAAGCCTATGACAGATTGTATGTAGATGGATTATGGATGGATTGATGGAGAAAAATGGAAACATGTTACTTATATGTTCAAAAGGTTGTACAAATGGAATTATTAATATGTTGGAGGAAAAGAAGGATCAGGATATAGAGAAGTAAGACCTTATGCAGAGTAGAACAAGGACCATTATTCAAACTGCAGAGGGAGAGATGATAGGAGTCACAATTCTTAGCACAATAAAGGATATAGAAGAGATGAAAGAGGATTTGATAGAAGACCATCTAGAAGAACATGTTTTCAAGTTTGGAGGAGAAAAGAATCAAGCACTTAATGCCATCAAGAACCCACTATCGAAGAAGCTATGAAGGAGAAGTAATAAATAATACAAAGATAGTTTTTGTAGAGGAAGAAGAACCTTTTGAGTCATCAGATTTAGTAGAGAAACTAGAAGAAGGTTAAGCGTTTATCTTAAGGAGAATTGTGTTGTAGACTAAACATCTGAGAAGCTAGAACAATTTTGTAAAACCACCTAAGAAATTAGTGTAAGAGATAGTTTGTGTGAATTGGTGTGAAGCATAATAGGAAAATGGGATATAGGAGTAGTATGGATAAGGAAATAGAGAATAGTATAGGAGTAGTATATGCGGAGAAGAAACTATAATAATTTGATGTGTGCATGAAGGAAATGCATCTAGAACTAGAGATCAGAAAATGTTGCAGAGGAAATTCAAAAATTGTATTGATGAATCAAGGAAGTCACATGATTGTTCTGGAGTATGCAAGTATGTATTGATTAATTCTTAATTAATTGAAGCAAACATTGATCTTGAGGTAACTTGTAGAGAAGAATTGCTCAGACCATTGACCATTGAGGAAATGTAAGGCTTGCAAGTAGGCCATTGAACCTAGACCTTGACAAGATGAAGAACTTGAGGCAATTTGTAGAGAAGGATTGCTTAGATCACTGATCATTGAGGAAATGCAAGGCTTATAATGTTGAACTTAGAAGAACTTGAGGAAGTTTTGAAGGGTGGACTTGAATAGACTGTCGAATTTGAGGAAGTTACAAGTACCTATGGATAGATCATTGAACCAATTCAAAGAGAAAACATTGAACTTGACATAATACAGACCAAAGTGAAGATGCTCACTTTTCAAATAACCCTAAGATTCTAATGCAAGAGTATCTAGAAGCATTCAAATTAGTTGGGACAGTGAACATTCAGTTGCAGAGTACCAAAGAGAGCGACCTTGGAGAATAGTACATTTTACCACATTCACATGTTAGAGGTTGTAGAGCTAGAATTAGTTACTAGACACCATGAGCTATGACATATCAGAAATTCAGATCATTTGGGTTTGTTCTTGAAGAGATACCACTATCAGAAGATTAGTTGTGTTAACAGTGAAGAGTTGACAATGTTCAGAGAAATCTAATTGGCTTGTGGAGAAAATCCATGACTTGTAGAGCTAAAAGGAAAGTTATTCAATGAATTATAAAACCTAACTGACCTTCATGGAGATCTACACAAATTTCTAAGCATCAACAGAGTAATTCCTTATGTTTAGGTCTGACCTGTCTGAGGATACACGTTACCTAACTAGTCATTGCAATAAGGCTGACTTGATAATCTTAAGAAGACTTGTGAAGGATATAAATGAGAGGAGAAGGATTGTTTCTAAGCATCAAAAGGAGGTGAGTGTTTGATAACATGAAGTTAGGAATCAAAATGAAGAATTTTTTTGATCTGGAAAAGTAGCAGAATAGAGAAGAAGGCAGAGGAGAGAGAAGAAGTTGCAGAGAAGAAAGTTGAGAATTAATAAAATCATATCATGGAAGAATGTTGATGTATAAATATTTTGTAATCCTTGGGTTGTTACCTACAATATGTAAAGACCTTGAGGTGGGTGTAATTATAATATATGAGGAAAGGGCTTTGAAGCTTTGGTTTTTCCTTGTTAGGGTTTTCCTAGGATATATCTTGTGTCATGTTTTTATAAATATCTTTTATCTTTCTATTGAGTATTTGTTAGCTTCTGTTGCATATCTATTATGATCATGGAGTTCGTGGATTAGGCTGCAAGGCTAGATAGTCCTTCAATGGACCCTCCTACCTTGACTACATCAAATAGTATCAGAAGAGTCACAATTCTTATCACAGTAAAGGATATAGAAGAGATGAAAGAGGATTTGATAGAAGACCATCTAGAAGAAATTGTTTTCAAGTTTGGAGGAGAAAAGAATCAAGCACTAAATTCCATTGAGAACCCACTATTGGAGAAGCTAATGAAGGAGAAACAAAAAATAATAAAAAGATGGTTTATGTAGAGGAAGAAGAACATTTTGAGTTATTAGATTTAATAGAAAAACCAAAAGAAGGTGAAGCATTGATCTTAAGGAGAATTTTGTTGTAGGCTAAACATCTAAGAAGCTAGAACTAGTTTGTAAAACCACATGAGAAAGTAGTGCAAGAGAAAGTTTGTGTGAGTTGGTGTGAAGCATAATAGGAAAATAGGATTCATATTGCAGAGAAAGGAGAAGTGACAAAAATTCTACTAAAAGAGAAGGTTTGTACACTAGATTGAAGTGAATATGGATAAGGAAACAAAGAACAATATAGGAATAGCATATGTGAAGAATAAACTATAATATTTTGATCTATGCATGAAGGAAATGCATCTAGAACTAGAAATTATAAAATATTGTAGAGGAAATTTAGAAATTGTATTGATGAATCAAGGAAGTCACATGATTGCTCCGAAGGATGCAATTATGTATTGATTAATTCTTAATTGATTGAAGTAGACATTGATCTTGAGGCAACTTGCAGAGAAGACTTGCTCAGACCACCAACCATTAAGGCAGTGCAAGGCTTGCAAGTAGGCTGTCGAACCTGGACCTTGAAAAGATGAAGAGCTTGAGGCAATTGGTGGAGAAGGCTTGCTTAGATCATCGATCATTGTGGCAGTGCAAGGCTTGCAAGTAGAACACCAAACTTAGAATAACTTGAGGTAGTTTTGTAGGGTGTACTTGAACATACCACCTACTTTGAGGTAGTTGCAAGTACATGTGGATAGATCACCAAACCAATTCAAAGAGACAACATTGAACTTGACACAATATAGACCAAAGTGAAGAGGCTCACTTTTCAAATAACCCTAAGAGTATGATGCAGGAGCATCCAAAATCATTCAAATTAGTTGGGATAGTGACCATTTAGTTGTAGAGTTGATTAGTTACTAGACACCATGAGCTATGACATATCATAAATTTAGATCATTTGGGTTCATTCTTGAAGAGATATCATTATCAAAAGATTACATGAGTTGACAATGAGGAGCCGACTATGTTCAGAGAAATATAATTGACTTGTGAAGCTAAAAGGAAAATTATTCAAGGAATTATAGGACTTGGATGAAATTTGCAACCATCTAGATGACATCATTAAGGCAATACAAGGCTTGCAAGTAGAGCCGAGAATCGAGACCACACTTGAGGCAATTTTGCAAGGTGGACTTAAACAGACCACTAACTTTGAGGCAGTTGGAAGTACCTATGGACAAATTGTTGAACCAATTCAAGAGACAACATTGAATTGACACAATATAGAACAAAGTGAAGAGGTTCACTTTTCAAATAACCCCAAGAGTTTGATGCAGGAGCATCCAAAAGTATTTACAACAATTGAGATAGTTGACAGTAAGTTGCAGAGTGTTAGGGAAGCACATTGGAGATTACCACATTTTACCAAATTTTCATGTTAGAGGCTATAGAGCTAGAATCAGTTACTTGACACCATGAGCTATGACATATTAGAAATTTAGATCATTTGGATTTTCTCTTGAAAAGATATCATTATCAGAAGATTACCTATGTTTATAGAGAAGAGTCGATAGTGTCTAGTGAAGTCTAATTTATATTTGGAGAAATTCCATGACTTGCGAAGCATAAAGGAACATTATTCAATGAATTACAGGGCCTAGATGACCTTTATGGAGATCTACACAAAGTTATAAGAATTAGCAAATCGATGGCTTATGTTGGGGATTGACCTATTTGAGTTTGCATGTTTCATAACTAGCCATTGCAATTAGGCCAACTTGATAATGATTAGAAGGATTGTAGAAGATATAAATTGAAGATAGAGGATTCTTACAAGTAATTTATTGATAAAATGAAGTCAGGAAGAAAAATGAAGAAGTGTTTTGATTTGAAAATGTAGTAGAATAGAGAGGAAGGCAAAGCAAAGAGTAGAAGTTGTAAAGCAGAAAGTTGAGAATTAGCAAAATCATATCGTGGAAGAATGTTGATGTATAAATATTTTGTAATCCTTTGTTCATGGCCTAGAATCTGTAAATCCCTTGAGGCATGTTTAATTCAATTTGAAGTTATAATAAATGAGGAATGAGCTTTGAATGTTGGGTTTTTCCTTGTTAGGGTTTCCCAGGATATATATGGCATCATGTGTTCATAAATATCTTTTATCTTCCTGTTGATTAGCTTTCGTTTCATATCTATTATGATCATGGAGTTAGGGATTAGGCTACAAGGTTGGACAGTCCTTCAATGGACCCTCCTACCTTGACTACATCAACTTTCTACTCTATACTCTTCCTTCTCTATTATACTAATTTTCCAGATCAAAAAAAATCTTTGTTTTTCTTCCTAACTTCATGTTATCGATCACTCACCTCCTCTTGATGATTAGAAACAATTCTTCTCCTCTCATTTTTGTCCTACACAGGTCTTAATAAGATTATCAAGTTAGCCTTATTGCAATGGCTAGTCAGGTAATGTGTATACACAAATAGGTCAGACCTAAACATATATGTCATGATCATGGAGTTAGTGGATTGGTTGCAAGGCTAGGCTATTCCTCACTAGACCCTCCTACCTTGACTGCATCAACACTACTACAATAGTCAATAGAGGTATGTGTAGGTTGGTGGGACATATAGTTTAGTGTACAAATTCTTATCACAATATAGTGACAACAAAATATGAATAGTGTGGGGTGGTGGTGAGAACATGTTAACAACTAAAGTAAATAGTATCCCAACAAGGGGTAAACAGTGACACTATCATATGGCAGTGAACAATCACTCGACCACTAGAACTAGCTTGCTATCTCCCAAGATTCCAAAGGGGTGTGCTTGGGGTGGTAGTACTGCTAACCCTACTATATTGCTACCTTGTATCAGTCTTGATATCATAGAGCAGTATGGTAGTTAACAATCACTCAACCACTAGAATTAACCTGCCATACCATGGGAGTCCAAAGGGGTGTGCATGGGGTGGAAGTACTGCTACCTCATAGCAATAATGATATGAGAAAGTGGTACTATAGTACAAGTTTTCAAAGAATTTAAATCATTAGTCACAATTATTACACCTCTAAACATGAACCGTTGGACTTCCTCTTAAGATAAAAGGCATGTATTCAAACTCAAAATATGGACAGATTATGAAATATTTTGCATGAATTGACATTAATAGTGAGGTGACCAATCTCAAAAACACATATTACTTGGGACTCGATGACATTTTTGTAATCATTCACATATCTTAGCATATTGGAGGCAAGGGAGTTAGTTCAAGGAGGAAGACTCTGCAACTATTATTTCACTGGGTAAGTTAACAGAAACCCCCTATAGCAAGTGTATAAGAATTGAACTTTCTCGTACAAGTATACACTTAAATAAATCAAGTAGGAGTAAATTATTTTGTCATGACACCTAAAAGAAGTCAACTTGCAAGTAAAAAGGAGGAGTCCATAGTTTCTAAAACAAAGAAGACGTCCCTACAACAATCCATTTTAGATGTGTTACCTAATTTTGTAGACAAAGGATTTAAGGAGGTGTTTAAAAATATAGCACATGAATGTATAGACCCAATTATCCCTATCTCAAAGTGGGATCTATTTTTGTGCTTCTAGGAAAAAAAAGGGATGACAAGATTCTAGTTTTGAATCCTTGGACCTTAGATTTGGAGAAATAGATAGTCCCAAATGTCTTCGTAGATGTTGAGTTTATTAAAGAATCGGCACAATATTATCACCCAACTACCAGGACTATAAGAATGCCAGATGGTTCACCATTAGTGGTGCTGACTAAAGAAGAAATTATAAAGTATTTTATGTTAAACAAGAAAGCTATTACTAAGATCGACTTGGATAGAAGTGAGGAGGATAATAGGAAATTGAGAAAAACCTACAAGAGTGATGAACTTTCTTTACACATGAAAAGGGGTGTAAACAATAGGAGGATACCTATCTCTCCCTTGAAAATTGAGTCATTTTCCATAGAATACATCCAAGTATATTTCAAAAGAACTTATTTTTCTTTGTGCCAAGTGCTTGGAATAGATGTTGAAGAGAGGATTCCAATCTATCTCATGATGATGGCAATGAAGATACAAAATCCTAAAGTGAACATTGGGTATCGATTTGTTGCTAAAATTGAGAAATGGCTACATGAGGGATTTTTGCAAGAGAGAACTTAGCTCCCCACTTTTAGTAAATACTCTCTACTATTTTATTTAATATTATACCCAAAAAAAAAGAGATGGACTAAGAGAATGTGTTTGGGAATGATTGATAATGAAGGGAATAGGTTACTTGTACAAAACTAGTGTTACATCTAGGATAGTAGATGTAAAAGTAGTGATTATGTAATATTTCATGATGATTTCCTAATAAAGGTCATGGCTAGTCTTGGTCATATTTCACTAGGATTTCCTAATAAAATAATGCAAGTATTAAGACCTTTACCATTGAAGCAAGAGCAAGAATACACTCACAATTTTAGTGACTAGTTCTTCTTAGAAGACCAAAAAATAATAAGGTCTATAGGTGTCCTCAAGCCCAACATGTTTTACCTAAATTTGTTTCTATTTGAATTGAGATTTTAGAATTCATGTGGAAAATATTATGGATGGAGCAGGATGTTATGAAAGACAAAAAAAGGGGAAATTCCTCCTTGACCTAACTGAATGTGAGGAGCTATCCATAGGGTCTAACAATCTTGAAGAACTGTAGAGCTATTTGAAGATGAGGTATTCATTGAAGTCACAAGGAGAAAGGTTCTTTGATCTTGAAGGGCATATTAATTTTTTAAATCAAACACTTCTCACTTGAGTTTGGATTACCCATGAAATGGATTGCGAAGAAGATGTAATAAGAAATTTCTTAACACCTCATGAAGTTTTTCAGAGGAAGAGAAAGTGGGAAATCATAAAGAAGCTTAAGGATGAGAAGAACAAAAGGGACATTGGATTCTAAGGATTCTATGTTGAAGAATGGGATCCTATCGAAAGGATGAACTTAATAATTGACAACTTTGAATGATTATATGTTGAACCAAAAAAGAAACCTAAGGTTCAGTCTTCAGAACCCTCCAAGCTTCCCATCAAACCAACTGGTATTGTAATCACAAAGCCCCTACCAAAAACTGCACAATATAATTAGAATCATCGCTTAAGAAATCAAGTCCTAAAAGGAAGAAGACACATGGAGTGGACCCCTTAGTGGCATATGAAATAAGTGTAGGGGATACTAAAGAGGTAGTCAATGTACTTTTGAATTTTAAAGATTGTGAAGTTGATCAGCCACAACCTAAGCTTGAAACTAATGCTCGCAAACCAAAAGAAAGAGTATGTGGGCATAATGATCAAGAAGTGCATGATGATGAAAGGGTGATTATTTCCCTTAGATTTATTGAAGATGATGACTTTATTCAAACTCTCGAGTTTAAGGATTTTTGGATTAAGATGAAAATGAAAGAATTTGAGGAGAGACTCTAAATTAATAAGATGGGCATTTAGGATTCACAACAAGACTAGATTGTTTCCCAAAATTTTGAAGAAATCAGGATTAATGAAATCACTGTTAGCCCCCAAGAAGGAAGAAAATTGGTCTTATAAAGAAATATAATAATTATTCATGGGATGGAGTTAAAAAAAATATTCTTACTAGATCAAGCAAGAAGCCTAGAAGATCCCATGTTTGGTTTTGAATTCAATTCAGATGAGGGAATGAGTGGCACATGTTACAATCCAAGAATTGAAACCCTAACCTATTGGACAAAGCAAAAAAGGAAAGAAAAACCAAGATTTATTGATGTTGTACATAAAATGAGAGGGATTGCCATGGTAAAGACACTTCAAGAAGCATTAACATTGGAGGAAGCTACTATGACAATGCACTCAAGAATGTTTACTAGGATTGCAGTTAAAGGTATGGAGCTTAGATTGGTAGAATGTGAGAAAGCACAAACTAGTATTAATGAAGAAGTGAATAGGTTATTCATAAAAAATGTGAAATTGAAAGAGAATTTAAAGGAATTAGGTCCTTCTGAAAGTACAAAATAACAATATACCAGTCCCCTTCCATCTAGATTGATACATCTGCAATCACTGTTGAACAAGTAAATGTGCTAAAAAAAGAAATTGAGAAGTTAAAAAAGACTAATGAGGAAACAAAGGAATGAGAAAAGAGACAAACCCTTAGGGTATTAGAAAAGATCTTTGAGCATAGGGTTAAACTAATTATGGACAAACTAGAAAATGTGTATGAATTTTATGTCTCCTTGTCACAAGCAGTTGATTAGATAAAGGCCCATGTACCTATATTGGACCCCTTATTCAAGAAATGGCAACCTGTACATCACACCTTAATAATTTTTTATAGAATTTTACAAAGGAGTGTTGAGGCCCCCATAGCTTTAAAGCCTATTAAGCAAATTTTTTGAATGGCCATAGTTGAATTTCAATACATATATGTAGATGACCAAAAGATCAAGGAAATAATGGATTCATTTCACACACTAAAGCAGTGGTTCATGCCTAAGATACTAAGGGATGATGATCAATTGAAAGGCTCCAAGGATTGGATATATGAGTTTTGAAAAATTGTTCACAACTGCCTCACTAATTTACTGAAGGATGGTGAGATAAATCCTCACTACCTCAATTTAACCTTGGATAGAATAATTGCACTAGATGTTGGATACTCAAAATTCATCACGGATGGAAAAGGGTTATTAGACAACAAATGGAAGAGTCACTTGGCCAACACATGAGAAATATAGGAGTAAAAATTATCTCATGATTACATAGTGTACCAATGGGAGTAGACATATCTAACTCCCCTAGAAGAATAGGCATTGCAGTGAAGTACCAAGCCTTGAAAATACTATCATGGATAGAATACCTTGCTAGGTTTGAATGATCATGGGTACCTTACAATGAGTAATGGTCTTATGTATCTTGCAAGTGCTCTAGAATTCAACATTTGATCATTTCTCTTCATTTCTCATCTTTCATTTCTTTTATGCAATCCTATGTAAAAACTAATAATAAGACTATTTGATTTATGTTAAAACTGGGTAATTGAAAAGACACTTTTTGACATGTTAGTTAGGACAAAATTTTGAAATGTATTGTAAAATATTTTTGAAGAACAATAGAGTGAGGATATAATTGGTGGTTGAATTATGGTTTCAATTGTTTGTTGAAGTGAATTAATGAATGATATCTTGTTGTCTCCAATTTGATCTTTCCTTGTTATTTAAATCAATATATCAAGGGTATATCTAGTTTATCAAAACACATTTGTTGTCTTTGTGTGGTTAATTTATTGGTTACTTCAAGGAAGGAATAAATTCCTTTAAGTAAATCATAGTAACCTGGGGAGAATAAGTAAATCAAACTAACAAGGAGATATGTGGTTTACAATTAGGAACAATTTATTGGTGTCAAAATATCATCATATATGTTAATATTAGGTATATGTTTTCTTGGTTCAACTCCCAAGGTAACTAGAGATAAGTCAGACACAACCTTACTAGAGTATGTTTTTCCTTCATCCTACTTGTGTTATGCTTTTATGAGTTATTTTCTTATGAATATAACCCTAAGGAAATTTTTTCTCACACCTATAATTGTAAACATCTTCTTGGTTTTTTACTACAAATTATTTTTAATTTGTAAACTGAATTCTATTTTAAGTTTCCATTTGCAGTTATCAGTAGATTTGAAAGCCAACAGTTATCAACTTATAAACTCAATAAATTTTAACTGATTCAAGTTGTTGATTTATACACTATTGTTTGTTTGGACTTCTAGAAATGAGGAAATGGATTGTAAGGAACAAACTAGATGATAGTGATCATAATGTTGATATTTTAGTCATAGATTATGGGTGCTTTTATATTGAAAAAGTGGCCAAGAATGATGAATATTTATCACATCTTGGTTTGATAAATAGGAAAGTTGTAAATCCACTAAGTAGTATATTATCCTTTTAATAGTGTTTAATGAAGTTTTATACACAAGACCTTTATGTATATAAGACATAATATGATTTTTTTTTATAGGATAGAAAAAGAGTCTAAAGGAAATAAAAAACAAAAGGAAAGAAAAGATACAATTTTTCCATCTTGTAGAAGCCAACACATTTGTGATTCAACAAATGCAATTGGTGAAAATAATAGTTGTGATGATCATGATGAACTAGACAAGAATGCACAACACAGTCGTCATAGTTGTGCTAAATTTGAGGTAATATAATAGTCATCAGTTATCTATCTCAATGTTTTATCATTCTTGATGCTTAAAATTTTCTTTTGGAAACAAAATTATTGCTTTTGCATCCTTTAAGTTGTAAGTTAATTTGTCCCAATGTTTTTTCATTCTTCTTTTGGACAAAAATTTATAGCTTTTGCATTCTTTAAGTTGTAAGTTAATCTGTCCCAATTTTTTGTCATTCTTCATGCTTAAAATTTTATTTTAGACAAAAAATTATAGCTTTTTCATTCTTTACTTGAATTAAATTAACTTTTACATGATGATTAAACCACATGTAGAGAAATTATATGAAAGTGAAATGAAAATAAAAAGGACCTATCAATAGAGCTCTCTACAAAGCTATACAACTTCATGTCAATGTTGATAGTGATTATGATGAAGAACTCAAAAAGCATGTGGGTCAAACCACAATAGCGGTTTACAAATTTTATGAGGAAGGAAATTTCATTTTTTTCCTTTCCCCAAACTCAATGGATTCGGTCGAACTCAATGGTTTGACCGAACCTCATTATATGTTCGACCGAACTACCAAACCCTAAAAAAAAATAATCTTATTTAAAGGGGTTCGGTCGAACATGGGTTCGACCGAACCACCTTAAATAAGACATAAAAATTTTTTTGTCATTTTCAATGTCATTTTTGCTTTTTACCAGTTGCTTTCCTTGTGCTTGTGTGTGCAGCGAACGAAGACCGCGATCTACAAATGGTGAACAAACTGACTTCATCTCTTCGGCCAACACAAACTCAGCTTCGTCTCTCCAAAGTTCATCTACCCAACTTGCATATCGAGCACGAGGTTTGTCAAATTCAAATTTCGTAGAGTTCAAAATGCATTTGTTTGTTAAATTTTGAAACCCTAAATGCAAAATTTTTCATTTTGTTAAATTGAAATTGCATTTGTTTTAAAGTTTCTAAAGCATTTTCAACATACACTATTTCTATGATACATTTCTCCTCTGTCAAAAAATTAACATGCCCTATCTATACTTCCACATTTTGCATACATTTTTACTAGGGCACCTCCAATTTATTTGAGGCATTATATCAAATAGTTCATGATAATTTTTGATGGAGTATGATAGAAATAGTTTTTCCATTGTATGTACCCTATATCAAACAGTTCATTAACAAATTTATTAGAGGCATTATATCAAAAACACTATTGGAAATTTATCTGAGGCATTATATCAAACAATTCATTAACAAATTTATTTGAGAAATTATATCAAACAGTTCATGATATAAAGTTTCTAGGGTGCATACAATGGAAACTTGGATAAAATTCTTCATATTTTTCCTTTGAGTCTTATGACATTACTCCAAAAATGGTTGGTGAACTAAATGTATGAATCGAAGAATAAATTTAGAGGAAAGAAACTAGATTGTTTGAATGAAATGTATAATAAAATAGTTCTATTAGGATTAGAAGGAATGAAGGTATTATTAAATTTTCTAGTATTAAGAAAATATAAAAATATGTCTACTTTACTATATATATATATATTTAAAACTATTCTTCATATATCCATGTTAAAACTATTAAAAATTAAATTACATAAATCAATTTTAAATTTGTACAAAGAAATAAATGACTTTGACTAAGAGCGAATATTTAAAATATAGCTATCCTCTTTGCAAAATCCAATTTGATTTGAGATATTTATGGACAAAAAATATGGATGAGCATGAGGTAAGTAAGAAAGAATAACCTTAATTTATATCTTCCCTCATCAAATAATTTCACGTTTAAATAGTTTCTTAAGGCATATCCAATTATGAAAAACTATTATATACTTGAACATATAACTATATTAAAGTATATCATGAATAAATTGAAAGGATATAGATTAAATCACTAAAAACACATACATAAATCATAGAAGTAAATTGATTAATATAAGGAGATTCAAGTGGTTGGATAATTTTTTCCAAGGAGTGGAAGAGGTTAAGAAGGAACTATCAAATAAATATCATATTTTAAATATTTTAAAAGAAAAATACATTTCTCCCTGCTCTAAATTGAAATGGTATTCTTTCTAAGATGATAATAATTGAAAAAGAGGAAAATAATCATTATGAAGATCAAGTACCATTGATAAGTTTTAAGAGATCAAATAAAATATTCAACAACAAAAGAAAAAATAGAAAAATAGTTAATGCTAAAGAAACAACTACAACCAAGCTACTATGTTATAAATTCTCGTCTTATGTAGTCTTCATTTCCCTATAAATTGTGGCCTTGTAAAAATTAGCTATTGATCATCATAGTGAAACAAATTTAACATTTTGAAATGGTTAAACATTATTATTATTTTTATTTGTATAAGTATAATTATTATGGGTTCATTTCTCCTCTCCTACTCTTCCTAATAAGGTTCTATTTTACAAGCCTCATATAAATGTTAGGGTTCTAACTTCTAAAAATTGAATAGTGTCAACTTAATCTCATTAGACAATGCTCCCCTAGTATTAATGGGGCCAAATTTTTATCTATCAAACTCGGCTATGTTTACATTGAATAAGAATTTAATACCTTTATCCTAATACTTGAACTAAGATATCTTGGCTCTAGTTTTAGTCATTTTATCTAAAAATTATTGGTGACATATCCATTTGTGTTTAGTTTTAATCATTTATTATTGCAATTAATTATTACAATGAGATTCTTGAGCTTGTATTCCATCCCCACCATTTTTATTCTAAATATTTGACATTTTCTTTCAACTTAAAGTCTAAATTTTATCCTTAATGATATATATATTTTTCTAGGATAACACATATTCATTATATTTCACTAAATGTGTTCAGGCATAGAAGAAAAACCTTCAATATATCATTAAGATAACTTTGATACCGTCAAGATAATCCCACCTTTCATTGCATTAATATCAAGGTTAACTAACCCTTCCTCTTTACATGCTTTTCAATTAGAGTATCCTCTAGTAAAAATGGAAACATTAATAGTGTGGTTATCAAATAGTGTCTAGGGATGCACACATCACTATTATTAATAAATTATAAGATTGTAAGAAATGTTTATGGAAGAAATAACTATCTAATAGAGAATATAATGTATTAGTACATATCTAACTATTACATATTTTAAATAAAGCCCCTTTAGAATCTATCTTATTGCCATTTAATGAGTCAACTAGGTTCAAAATTATTTTCATCTTATTCCCCCAAAATTCATCACCTTTACAAAAAAACTTGATTTCATCTAATTTATCTTATTTATTCTCAAATCATATTAAAATCACCACCTTAAACTCTAAGAAATATTTGGTGTAGTACTCCTCCGTTTATGCTTATGCTTTTTGTTGCTATGTTTTCATGTTGTTAGACCTATGATGCTTTGTTGGATATTTTCATCCCTGGTTTTGAGCAATAGTGGATTATTTTGTGACATGATGATACCTTGTTTGATGACTATTGATTTCAGACATGATTGGATATAGTGTAGATGTTTACTTTCTGTTGTTTATTGATATGTACATGCTTATGATGGAATAACAACATTTATTTCGTCAGTTTGTTGTGAAGTGTATTGGTGTGGAGAATGGAATCGCATCACTCGCTTGCGAGTGCCTTGCGATATCTATGATTTTCTCCGCACGGTGTGTCTGTTTAATGCTTTATATATATGTATATGTATGCACGTTGTTTGCTTGGTTGCAGGATTTGCAAGTACATGACACCGACTCCACCTATGTATTCAGGTCTGAGTGTGTCAAGACTCAACGGAAATGTTGATCGGGAGATAGTAGTTTGGTTTATCCTATCCTAGTTTATAACCCTGGTCTTAGTACATTGTCTATTTCAGTTTTGAGTCATAGGTTGTATTGTATTTTCTATTTGGAAAAAGTTGTTGAAAATAAAATTGGTTAATTTTAATGTTGGAATATTGTGTTTTAAATTATTGTTATTTAAATTAATTTTAAATGTTAATGAAATTGCTTGCTTGATTACTTAATTAATTAATTAGCTTGTTTGGTTAAATGGTTTAATCTAAAAGGATTAAATTTATTTAATTAAATAAATAAATTAATTAAATTAAAATATTAAGTGAGTAAATAGTTATATTTGAAATTAAATTTAATTGTGGAATTGGAATTTGAAGTTGT
Source organism: Sequoia sempervirens (assembly GCA_007258455.2). Taxonomy (NCBI): domain Eukaryota; kingdom Viridiplantae; phylum Streptophyta; class Pinopsida; order Cupressales; family Cupressaceae; genus Sequoia; species Sequoia sempervirens. The sequence continues at coordinate 230,197,773 of VDFB02271358.1, forward strand.
AAATTAAATTGTATTTGGAAATTAGAAAATAAAAAATAAAATAAAATAAAATAAATAAATGCATGTAAATTAAAATTGAGTTTTAAATGTTTAAATTAAATAAATTGAAATTGCATGCAAATTGAATTGGCAAGATTGGCGAGAAGTGGAGAGGATATTTTCATAACCACTTCTCGACATGTGTGCCAGTGCAATTATTGCATAGAGGTTGTTGAGAAATTTTACAGAGGATATTTTGGATCTCGGGAAATAGATAGAGATTATTCAATTTCCTCACAGGGAAATTTTCTGAATACTGGCAAAAAATTCCCTTACTGTGCAAATTACAATATTCTTAGAAGTTGTTATCTCTCTGTTATTGGGGTTGTGATTTATTTGTGAAAGATTCTCCAAAGGATCTTGGTGGTTGGTCATTTTGGAATTGGCTTTGCGGGAAGGAATTGGAACCTACAGGCAAGAAAGGCTACAAGGGTTTCTTCACCAAATAGCAAAGGAATTCAGGTAATCCTCTTTAAAATTTATTTTGTTTGAATTGTAAAGGAAAGCATCTGTAGATATTTTGTTGTGTTTAAATGAAAAGTTTGTGAAAAGAATTTAGATTTGCTGTGTGAAATTTTAATGGCTTTAGAAAGCCTTTGTAGAAAATTCTCTGTTTAAAACATTGTATTTTGTGAAGGGAATTTAATTGTTTTAGGAAATTTGATGGCTCTGGGAAAAAAAAAATTGGATTGGAAATTAAAAATGTTGTGTGTATACTCTGTGAAACCCTTCAAGAAATTTGTAAAAATTTCCCCAATATTTCCACTGTTAAATCCTTTGAAAATTTATTTTACTTTTCAATTAAATTCCTGTATGAATTTAATATTCTTCATATATATATAAATTTGATTGAAAATATTATAGAAATATTTCTGTTAAAATGCCGTCTGAATTTTTATGCATTTCCTGTTAAAAAAATTATTAAAATTCGCGTTTGTTGAAAAAGACGCCGTAGTACGGCGATTTTAAAAAAAATATAAAAAAGGAAGTATTTATTACCTTAGAAAATCACTGTACACAATTTTAAAATCAATGAAAGTTTTGTTTTAAAAAAAAATTAGTAAGGGCCACGGAGGTTACTGTTTCCCCATAGCCGACTCCCAACAGGGAGGTGCTATGGAGGGCAGCGCATAGCGCTGCCGTCCACAGCCAATCCCTGTGGGGAGGGCTGTGGAAACAACCCCACCCACGCGAGCCGTGGCGGTGAGGCTGCGGCTGGGTAAGGGCCAAACTGCCGGCCATTAAACCCTGGTCGTTAAAAAAAAAATGGATCCTTATATTTCATTTCGGATTTCATTTTATATTATTTTGTGTTAATTTCAAATTTTTATAATCCTTGTGTATTTCGAATTTAATATTATTTAATATTATATATATATATATGATATTGAATATATTTCATTTTTTTTAATGTATATAATTATATTTATTAAGGAAAAATGATTTGTACTGTTTTTAAATTATAATGCATGCAAAAATTTAGATTGAGAAAATTATAGAATATGACATATTGTGAATTTGAGAAAATATTAAAAAGAAATAAATTATAAATTAGTTGATTGATTGATTTTCTTTAAAATTATTGTCAAATGAATTTAGTAGATCCAAATGGTAGGTGTTTATTTTTCCTGATTTGCGTTAAGTTGTGTTATTTAATTGGGGCGAATGGGAAATGTTATTGTTGTACAAGTCTTCCAGACCTACCGATAAATGGGGATTGTGTTGGTTAAATTTATATTCTTAAGATAGCAAAGGTTGTGTACATGGTATTTGTGTTGTGGTTGGATGCTTGATTATATTCATTGTTGTTTATTTGAAAAGTGTAAGATTTCATGTTATACTTCCGTACACTTTGCATACCTTAGTTAAGAAAACATAGCTTCCCATGTTATGTTTAGGGGAGTGGCTATTTGTAAGGGCCGACACACAAAGTGGTGTCAGGGTAACTTACAAATAGTTAGTAAGTTAGTGATAATTAAAGAACACAATAGTTTGATCTAAAACACTTAACAAGATGTACATGCCTCACTTATGACTCTTGAGCTACTTCAGTCAGGAGTATAAGATGAGAAGGAATGGAATGGCAAATCGATGTCTTGTTCCTTTAAAAGACATACGATTCCACAATAGTATGCAATAGGGGCCGCGTTTCGTAAGAGGTTACCAGGGTAACCCAAGGATTGGGGGCCGGAACCTAGGAAGAAACACTAGGGTAACCTTTGCATCGTTGTGATGACACTCCACCTAGAATAACAGTCAATCTTGTATTTGTGATTCAATCAATTGTCAAAAATCTGGAAGCAATGTAACCAATAGTTTGTTTGTACTAGAGTCTAGGGTTAGTAGTTTAGGACTAGGTAACCTTATTACTATCTCCTAGCATGGGGGGTGGACCTACGGGTACCACATGGTTGGGTGGAATGTGCACCTTACTCCGTTGGGTCCCTAGTATTGATCATGGCATCTAGAGCTTCATGGATGGAGAGCTCGCACTTGGATCTTGTGTTTATTTCAACATTGTATATTGCAAACTTGTATTTGAAAACATCCCTCAATTGTATAAGAGGTGAACAATGTAATTGTAATTGTAATCATTATTGAATTACCTCATCAGATGGATGATGAGTATTGTATATTCTTTTAAATGCAATGTATGGAATAACATCTTTGTACTTTATTATGTTAACATGAATGGAAATTTATTATTATGCAATGTTTATCTTTATGTTATTAATTAAATGTGCAATACGAAATACTTAAGTCACTTATGGAAAAATCAAAGTAGTGTAACGTCGTTTAACCTAAGAATGTATGCAATTAATTAACTTAATATTAATATTTAAAAAAAAAATATTACACCTTTATTACACTATTGCAACATTCTTAGGTTATTAAGATGGGGCATTACAGATTGGTATCAGAGCCAAGGTTACAAACACTGGATGCTTTGGGTAATCTCGAGCCTAATAGGTTGACCTAGTATGTAGTGTCGCAACTGATAACCTTGGTTGAATAGTATCTAAGACTCGTTATTGTTATGTGTAGGAACATGCCTAGGCGAGGAGGAAGAGGTCATGGTAGAGGTCGAGGTGGAGGCCGAGGGCCAATCCCTTAGGTTACTCCCCCTCCTAGCCCTCACCACAGTGATTAGGGAGAACAGATGGGTCAGAGAAATGAGGGACAAAATTCTGAATAGTCAGCAGTAGAGGGTTCTCAGATACGTCCATTATTAGAGGAGGTCCTAGCTCATCTTGGACCTAGATAGGTAGATGACCAGGAGGTTGTGAGAGAGAGGGATAGATCCCCAAGGAGAGTAGAGAACACAGCACATCAGGATGCTATCATCGTAGGTCATATGAGGGATTTACTGAGAGCACGCCCTCCTACCTTTGATGGTTCAGGAGGAGGTTTACAGGCAGAGACATGGCTATTGGATTTGGGTAGATGCTTTGCCATGCACCCTTACGGTAGCAATACCCGTTCCAGATGCGCTATTATGTACTTGAGAGGATTTTCCTCTACTTGGTGGTGCCTAGAGGAGTAGAAGCTCCATATAGATATTAGTTTTGTGTCTTGGGAGATGTTTCTCGAGAGGTTTAGAGCACGGTTCCTTTCAGAACATTGGAGGTAGTGTAGTGTTGATGAGTTCCACGATCTACGTCAGTTGGCTCTTTCTGTAGAGCAATATGAACATAGGTTCTACGAACTCAAGCAGTATGCTAGTGCAGCATTTTATCAGGGGTTTAAATGCCCGCATTAGTGGTGGTGTATGAGTCTTTGAGCCAAAGACTATGGAAGTTGCGGTGGAGAAGGCTCGCATAGTTGAGGAGAACCTTATTATGGCTTTAGGTGGGCATACAGGAGTGCAAATTGGGAGTGCTCCTACAGTAGGTTTTAGTCCACGGGGTGGACAAGCACAGATAGGTGGTTCTTCCAAGAACCAACAGACTCCCACAAAGGGTGGGCAACAACAACAATGAACTCCTCAAAAGAACAATAACCCTCAACCACAACAACAAAACAGTCCTCAAACAGGAAAGGGTCATAACTGGTGGCACAACAAGTGCAATAGGCAGGATCGGCCTACGCAGAGTGCTCAGTCTACCGTTAGTAGGGGTAGTTTTTAGTAGTCCAATGCACCTTCGGGTGGCAGAGGATTTGGTAGAGGCACAGGTATAGGATGTTATTCATGTGGGCAGCAAGGACACATAGCTAGGCAGTGTCCGATGAGAGGTTCTACTAGTTATGGCCCTCAACCTATAGTTTCAGAGCCTATAGTGGGTGATGCAGGATGAGCACATATAGTATATGCAGTGGTTAATGACCACCAAGCTGATCACCAGAACACAGTGGTCAAAACTTTAGGTAAGTTAAATGGTGTTAGTGTGTCTATTCTTTTTTATTCTAGAGCCACTGACTCCTTTATTTCACCAACCATTGTAGACCATTGTGGTCTTGTGGCAGTAAAGCAAGGTGGTAAATGGCAAGTTGAATTCGCCTCAGGGGTGAAAGTAGCAGTAGAAAATTTAGTACAAGATTGTGAACTTAAAATTGGTACGTTAACTACTTTAGTAGATTTATATGTCACACCCTTAGGATCGTATGATATAGTTTTAGGTATGGATTGGTTAGCATCTTATCATGCTGTAATTGACTGTCAACTTAAGACTGTTAGTTGCATTAATGATTTCGGTGCGAAAGTGGAAATCGTAGGTATTCAAAGACCTATTTCTTTGCGGATGATATCTGCTATGCAATTAAAGAGATGTCTTCGTCAGGGATGTCAACTGTTTGCAACAACAGTTACTGATTTAGATGAGGGTGAGAGTCAAGAGGTATCTCTTGATGATCATCCTATTCTTAGGGAATTCACAGATGTATTTCCTGATGACATTCCTAGAATGCCACCGAAGAGGGATATCGACTTTAGAGTTGACCTAGTTCCTGGAGCTGAGCCTATATCTAGAGCTCCTTATAGAATGATGACTCAAGAGTTAGAGGAACTTTTAGAAAAGGGTTTTATTCATCCAAGTGTTTCCCCTTGGGGAGCACCTGTCATCTTCGTAAAGAAGAAGGATGGATCTCTTAGGCTGTGTATTGACTATCGTCAATTGAACAAGGTTACGATTAAGAATCGTTATCCTTTGCCTAGAATCGATGATCTTTTTGATCAAATTAAGGGAGCTAATGTGTTCTCTAAAATCGATTTGAAATCTGGTTATCATCAATTACGTATAGCTGAAGCAGACATTCATAAAATTGCTTTTTGAACTCGTTATGGGCATTACGAATTTGTAGTAGTACCATTTGGGTTAACGAATGCACCTTCTATATTCATGAGTTTAATGAATGGTGTATTTCGTACATACCTTCATCGCTTTGTCCCAGTATTTCTTGATGACATTTTAGTCTATTCGAGGAACATGAAAGAACATGAAGAACACTTGAGACAAGTATTGCAATGTTTAAGGGAAAATCAATTGTATGCAAACCTGAAGAAGTGTGACTTCTTCCAAACTGAAATAAAATACCTTGGACACGTGATTTCAGGAAAAGGTATTGCTATGGATCCTTCAAAGATCCAAGCCATTGTAGATTGGCCTACACCTACTAATGTAGGTGAAGTTCGTATTTTTATGGGTCTAGCTGGCTATTATAGGCATTTTGTAGAGGGATTTTCTAGAATCGGTCATCCTATTACTTCTCTTCAGAGGAAAGGGAAGAAGTTTGTTTGGATGGAACAGTGTCAGTTGGATTTTCAGACTCTTAAAGAAAAGTTAACTAATGCACCTATACTTATTGTTCTTGATCCTACTAAGGATTTCGTAGTTTGTACGGATGCATCTTTAGAGGGTTTGGGAGCAGTTTTGATGCAAGATGCGCGTGTGGTTGCTTGAGTCTCGCAAACTCAAGGACCACGAATTAAACTATCCTACTCATGACCTAGAACTAGTAGCAATAGTGCATGCATTAGTTCATTGGAGACATTTTCTATTAGGTCATCATTTCAAACTTCATACTGATCACCGTAGTTTGGAATACATCTTTACGCAACCTAATTTGAATGCTAGGCAAAGACGGTGGATGGAGTTCTTGTGTGAGTACGATTTTGAAGTAAAATATGTTTAAGGAAAAGAGAATGTAGTGGCTGATGCTCTTAGCCGACGTCGACATGAGATCTCTGCTACTACTCTTGAAGTTGATTTGAGAGTTCAAATAGTAGCTGCACTTCCTACTGATAGATTATATCAAGAAGCAAAGTTAGAGATTGAATTGGGTAGACCTTTAGAAGGTTAATTTGCAGGTTATGTCTTAGAGATGGATGGTATATTACGGCATTTAGGTTGTATTTATGTACCACATGTCGAGAGTCTTCATACATTAATAATGACTGAAGCTCATGGAGCTCCGTATTCAGCTCATCCAGGTGTCAAGAAAATGCATGTTGATCTTCGGCAATTGTATTTCTGGCCTGGTATGAAACGAGATATTGCTGACTACGTATCGAGATGTCTTGAATGCCAGCGAGTTAAAGTTGAGCATCATCATCCTGCTGGATTATTGCAGCCACATCTCATTTCGGAATGGAAATGGGATATTATATCCATTGATTTTATTGTAGGGTTACCTACATCATCACGTCGACATGATGCCATTATGGTAACTGTTGACCGTTTGACTAAAGTAGCTCACTTTTCACCTATATGATCATCATACAATGCTTCATCTGTAGCTAGGATATTCATGGAGGACATTGTTAGAATACATGGGATTCCTCGTAGGATTATATCGGATAGAGATCCAGTATTTACTTCAGCCTTATGGACTTCATTACAACATGCCCTAGGTACACAGTTGAACTTTAGTTCAGCGTATCATCCTCAAACCGATGGTCAAACTGAAAGAGTTAACCAAATATTGGAGGATATGCTTAGGATGTACATAATGGACCAACAATCACATTGGGAGGATTACTTGTACTTAGTAGAATTTGCTTATAACAACAGATATCAGAGTTCCATAGGTATGCCACCATTTCAGGCATTATACGGTCGTCCTTGTCGAACTCCACTTAGTTGGGATCGCCTTGAGGATAGAGTGTTACTTGGACCTGAGATGCTTCGAGACATGGAGCAACAGGTTGACCGTATTAGAGAGCATTTGATAGCAGCTCAGGATAGGAAAAAGAAGTATGTCGATGCGCATAGGATCGATCGACAGTTCACTGTTGGTGATAGAGTATTTCTTTGAGTGCAACCACAAAAGAGTCCAATCCATTACAGAAAGGCTCTAAGCTTGCACCTCGTTTTGTAGGGAAATTCGAGATCTTAGAGAGAATTGGTTATGTGGCATATCGACTCACCTTACCACCCAGTTTGTCTTGTATTCATGATGTTTTTCATGTATCAGTACTTAGACCATATCATCCCGACATATCTCATGTACTTGATTGGAATGCGTTACAGGTAGAGGACGAGCAGCTGGCTTTGGAGCCCATGGCCATTCTTCAGCACTGGACACTCGGTCTCAGGGGTCAAGACTTTGATCAGGTGAGGGTCCAATGGGATCCTAGCTATGAGGCTTCTGCTACCTGGGAGGATGTGACACGCATGAGGGAACTTTATCCCTATCTATTCGCAGGCTTTCAGGAGCAAGCCTGATCCTAGGGGGGGAGGATGTAGTACTCCTCTGTTTATGCTTATGCTTTTTGTTGCTATGTTTTCATGTTGTTAGACCTATGATGCTTTGTTGGATATTTTCATCGCTGGTTTTGAGCGATAGTGGATTATTTTGTGACATGATGATACCTTGTTTGATGACTATTGATTTCAGACATGATTGGATATAGCGTAGATGTTTACTTTCCGTTGTTTATTGATATGTACATGTTTATGATGGACTAATAACATCTATTTCGTCAGTTTGCTGTGAAGTGTATTGGTGTGGAGAACGGAATCGCATCACTCGCTTGCGAGTGCCCTGCGATATCTATGATTTTCTCCGCATGGTGTGTCTGTTTAATGCTTTATATATATGTATATGTATGCACGTTGTTTGTTTGGTTGCAGGATTTGCAGGTACATGACACTGACTACACCTGTGTATTCAGGTCTGAGTGTGTCAAGACTCAACGAAAATGTTGATCGGGAGATAGTAGTTTGGTTTATCCTATCCTAGTTTATAACCCTGGTCTTAGTACATTGTCTATTTCAGTTTTGAGTCATAGGTTGTATTGTATTTTCTGTTTGGAAAAAGTTGTTGAAAAGCAAATTGGTTAATTTTAATGTTGGAATATTGTGTTTTAAATTATTGTTATTTAAATTAATTTTAAATGTTAATGAAATTGCTTGCTTGATTACTTAATTAATTAATTAGCTTGTTTGGTTAAATGGTTTAATCTAAAAGGATTAAATTTATTTAATTAAATAAATTAATTAATTAAATTAAAATATTAAGTGAGTAAATAGTTATATTTGAAATTAAATTTAATGTGGAATTGGAATTCGAAGTTGTAAATTAAATTGTATTTGGAAATTAGAAAATAAAAAATAAAATAAAATAAATAAATGCATGCAAATTAAAATTGAGTTTTAAAAGTTTAAATTAAATAAATTGAAATTGCATGCAAATTGAATTGGCAAGATTGGCAAGAAGTGGAGAGGATATTTTCATAACCACTTCTCGACATGTGTGCCAGTGCAATTATTGCATAGAGGTTGTTGAAAAATTTTATGGAGGATATTTTGGATCTCGGGAAATAGACAGAGATTATTCAATTTCCTCACGGGGAAATTTTCTGAATATTGGCAAAAAATTCCCTTACTATGCAAATTACAATATTCTTAGAAGTTGTTATCTCTCTGTTATTGGGGTTGTGATTTCTTTGTGAAAGATTCTCCAAAGGATCTTGGTGGTTGGTTATTTTGGAATTGGCTTTGCGGGAAGGAATTGGAACCTACAAGCAAGAGAGGCTACAAGGGTTTCTTCACCAGATAGCAAAGGAATTCAGGTAATCCTCTTTAAAATTTATTTTGTTTGAATTAGAAAGGAAAGCATCTATAGATATTTTGCTGTGTTTAAATGAAAATTTTGTGAAAAGAATTTAGATTTGCTATGTGAAATTTTAATGGCTTTAGAAAGCCTTTGTAGAAAATTCTCTATTGAAAACATTGTATTTTGTGAAGGGAATTTAATTGTTTTAGGAAATTTGATGGCTCTGGGAAAAAAAAAAATTGGATTGGAAATTAAAAATGTTGTGTGTATACTCTGTGAAACCCTTGAAGAAATTTGTAAAAATTTCCCCAATATTTCCACTATTAAATCCTTTGAAATTTTATTTTACTCTTCAATTAAATTCCTATATGAATTTAATATTCTTCATATATATATAAATTTGATTGAAAATATTATAGAAATATTTCTGTTAAAACGCCGTCCGAATTTTTATGCATTTCCTGTTAAAAAAATTATTAAAATTCGCTTTTTTGAAAAAGATGTCGTAGTACGGCGATTTTAAAAAAAATATAAAAAAGGAAGTATTTATTACCTTAGAAAATTGTTGTATGTGATTTTAAAATCAATGAAATAGCCCCACCCACGCCAGCTGTGGCGGTGAGGCCGCGGCTGGGTAAGGGCCGAATGGCTGGCCATTAAACCCTGCTCGTTAAAAAAAAATGGATCCTTATATTTCATTTCGGATTTTGTTTTATATTATTTTGTGTTAATTTCAGATTTTTATAATCCTTGTGTATTTCGAATTTAATATTATTTAATATTATATATATATGATATTGAATATATTTTAAATTTTTTTAGTGTATATAATTATATTTATTAAGGAAAAATGATTTGTATTGTTTTTAAATTATAATGCATGTGAAAATTGAGATTGAGAAAATTATAGAATATGACGTATTGTGAATTTGAGAAAATATTAAAAAGAAATAAATTATAAATTAGTTGATTGATTGATTTTCTTTAAAATTATTGTCAAATGGATTTAGTAGATCCAAATGGTAGGTGTTTATTTTTCCTAATTTGGGTTAAGTTGTGTTATTTAATTGGGGCAAATGGGAAATGTTATTGTTGTACAAGTCTTCCAGACCTACCGATAATTGGGGATTGTGTTGGTTAAAGTTATATTCTTAAGATAGCCAAGGTTGTGTACATGGTATTTGTGTGGTGGTTGGACGCTTGATTATATTCATTGTTGTTTATTTGAAAAGTGTAAGATTTCATGTTATACTTCTGTACACTTTGCATACCTTAGTTAAGAAAACATAGCTTCCCATGTTATGTTTAGGGGAGTGGCTATTTGTAAGGGCCGACACACAAAGTGGTGTCAGGGTAACTTACAAATAGTTAGTAAGTCAGTGATAATTAAAGAACACAGCAGTTAGATCTAAAACACTTAACAAGATGTACATGCCTCACTTATGACTCTTGAGCTACTTCAGTCATGAGTATAAGATGAGAAGGACTAGAATGGAAAATCAATGTCTTGTTCCTTTAAAAGACATACGATTCCACAATAGTATGCAATAGGGGCCGGGTTTCATAAGAGGTTACCAAGGTAACCCAAGGATTGGGGGCCGGAACCTAGGAAGAAACACCAGGGTAACCTTTGCATCATTGTGATGACACTCCACCTAGAATAACAGTCAATCTTGTATTTGTAATTCAATCAATTGTCAAAAATCTGGAAGCAATGTAACCAATAGTTTGTTTGTACTAGAGTCTAGGGTTAGTAGATTAGGACTAGGTAACCTTATTACTATCTCCTAGCACGGGGGGTGGACCTACGGGTACCATATGGTTGGGTGGAATGTGCACCTTACTCCGTTGGGTCCCCGGTATTGATCATGGCATCTAGAGCTTCATGGATGGAGAGCTTGCACTTGGATCTTGTGTTTATTTCAACATTGTATATTGTAAACTTGTATTTGAAAACATCCCTCAATTGTATAAGAGGTGAACAATGTAATTGTAATTGTAATCATTATTGAATTACCTCATCAGATGGATGATGAGTATTGTATATTCTTTTAAATGCAATGTATGGAATAACATGTTTGTACTTTATTATGTTAACATGAATGGAAATTTATTATTATGCAATGTTTATCTTTATGTTATTAATTAAATGTGCAATACGAAATACTTAAGTCGCTTATGGAAAACTCAAAGTAGTGTAACATCGTTTAACCTAAGAATGTATGCAATTAATTAACTTAATATTAATATTTTTTTTAAAAATGATTACACCTTTATTACACTATTGCAACATTCTTAGGTTATTAAGACGGGGCATTACATTTGGTAACTTATTTATTTTATCTTCATTTAGAAAGGGTTGTGAATGGGATTTAGAACCTTTTAAAGTTTCAAAGAATCAGGAAGATTTTATTCATTGCATTTCTTGTTGCTTTTAGGATTAGTGTTATGAATTTTGTGCCTTCATTCTTAAAAATTCTTATATGAACTCATTTAGCATTTCCATGATCTTTTTATATGGGAAAGGTCAACATACAATGAGGTAGACACTTTCCATTTTTTTTATTCCTTAATTAGTTCTTTCTAGGGAAACTTTTAGTCTTT
>VDFB02271358.1:230209509-230263345 GCA_007258455.2 Sequoia sempervirens
TATCTCTCTCTCAAGTCATAATTTAAAAAGAAAATAATTTATATATATATTAATGTAAAAAAATAATTTTTAATAGAGGGGGTTCAATTGAACATCTTAAGAATGTTTGACCGAACCCACTTATTTTCGCCCACATCCTCTCAGGTGCAAAAATTGTTCAGAATTTTGCACTTTGAAGCTCAATTTGAGAAAGAAAATGGAGGAGATCTCAAAATCCCAGCTAGTATCAGGCTTCCCTCAAAATGAGCTATCCAACAAATATAATTTTAAAATGTTTTCATTATATTATCTATTTGTTTTTAAAGTTTTATTAAATATAGTTTTTTCACCGAAAACAAAACTCTTTGTTCTGCACATCTAGAAAAATAGAAGATTATCAAAAAAAAAAATTAAACATATGAGTGCACTAGATATTGGAGTCCTTGATCCAACAAAAAACAAAAAAAAATTTCGATACATACAGTAAAAGTTATGCATTATACAGTTGTGTAATGTCTGAATTGTAATTGATTTGACTTTGAAACTTGATTAGAGAAAAAATATTCAATAAAAAACTATATAACCAAGTGGAAGCACTATATATCGGAGTTACAAATCTAAATTCGAAAGAATTAGAATTTTATCTTTCAAGGAAAAAAATTTCTACGTTATACGGTGTGTGTCACTTTTTAAAAATGTTGTTTTTCGAAAAAAACCAATTTTCATGGGAGATGGAAAAAAAGTGCCCTATGATTCCAAAAAATTTGAAAAAAATATTTTTAGAATCTATAGACAAAATGTGACAAGACTCTAGTTTGCATCATCTTCAAATTCCTCACGATTTAACCGCTATAGGTGCTCGGATGTGAAGATTTAGTTAAAAAAAAAATCAGTGTCCATTTTGGCCAAAAATTGTAAACCACTATTGTGGGATCACCCATGTGCATGATATTCATAGTAGTAATCATGTTGAACTCAAGATGAGTGCTATGAAACCATATGCAAGTAAGAATTATTCAAGTAGGTAATGGTTATTTTATTATAAAAATAAGGGTAATCATTACCTATTTGATAGAAGTTAGTTTAAATAGTAGTGAAGTGTAATTAGCTAGTGATAATGGAAATAAGGGAGAACATATAACTTACATATGCAATCTTAGAGCTTGGCTGTAATAGAGTACATACATAGATTTTTACAATACATTAGTGCATTATGTGTTCAGGGATGTCACGGTTCTCAGTTGGGGGGAGTACTTCATTTCCAATCCATGTCTCTTTGTAGAGTACTCATACAGTCTAGCACTATTTTAGTCTTTCCCTCCATTTTTTTATACCTCACAATGTGTTAGAACTATTGTAGTGTGAAAATTAGAGCATACTCAAAGGTTCTTAACAACTCTAATAGTTGTACCAGGGCCATGTTATCAAACAAAATGCAATTGCTAAATTTTTACTATGGTGGTAGATAAATGATTTTTTTCTTCTATTCCACAATATTAAGTAAAAGTCTTGAATTTGAAAATACCCTACTGCCTTCATTTTCCAAGCCAATTTCTCCAATTTTTCATAGCTCTCCCATATTTATGGATGTGATTTATCTTCTACACAAAAGAGCATGTACCATTTTATGCCCTTCAATCCAACTACATGCAGGTATCTTTTTAATTCTTCTATATTTCATCAATCTCCTTACTATTTGAACCTCACCACACCTACCAACTTTTTCATAGTGTTTTCAGAGAAGATCATAAGTTGCAACATTTTTAGGATCCAACTAAAAAAGCAGTGTTTCTAGAATACTCACCCTATATTCATATATGTTCCATTGGCACCAAATGTTTAACTGGCATCTTAGTAATAATGTTTAGGGTGTCCTCAAGATAGCCAACATAGACACAAAGGTTGACCATGCACACCTAATGATCAACTATATATGTAATGCAACAAGGGTCACTAACGTGTGAAGTATGTGCAACCCTCATCCACTAAACTTGCATGAATCCATGCATCTACAACACAAGCAAATATTACAATGTTGGTGTTCTAAAGTGCTTCATTAATTCAATCATTTTGAGAGCTTCCTTGCAAAATCCATTTTGTGAACATTCTACAATCATATCATTTCATTCCTTGAGATGACATCTCTTTGAGGAATTATGTCAAAAAAATCATTTTGTATTACATTTTGGTGTCAAATCTTTGGTAATTGTTCTTAGTTTTATTATATTAAAATTTTGAATTCTAGGAAATTATATACAATAAATAGATTGATGGTTTTTTGGATAGTGAAATTGGCTCTCTTAGAAATGAATTGAAATATCTAGAAGGATTATTTTAATTAAAGAGGATTTTGTGGTTATTTTTGTTATAATGATTTTATAGTGCAACTATCTTGCTATTTTCATTCAAGATAAAAGTCATCAAAGTCAAGCACATACCAAGAAGATGGTACTTTACTTCAAACCCTCAACCACACTTAGTTTAGTCTACTTACATGAGGATATTAAGGAAGTTGCTAAGCAATTAATTATATATCATTTTTTGTTTGTGAAGGAGAATCCTATGAGATCCAATATGGTAGTGGATCAATATCTAGTTTCTTAAGTAAAGATGATGCCACAGTTGGATGTCACAGTTGGGAAACTTGTTGTGAAACATCAAGTTAGTAAGTTTTGGATGTTAAGGCTTGCCAATTGGATACCAAAGATCTTTTATCATCAACTTAATTTTTAATTTATGTATAAATGGATTATTTCATGGTGTAGGTCTTTACTGAGACAACACGTGAACCAAGGTTGGCATTTTTGTTGTCTAAGTCTGATGGCATTCTTGGGCTTGGTTTCTAGGAAATTTCTATTGATAATGTTGTTCTAGTCTGGTTAGTGTTGATAACCTTCATTCTATAATGTCAAATTCATTCTATAATATAAGAATATCACATTTTTTAAACTTTGAACAAGGTTCTGAAATCAAGGGTTCAATATGCATATTTTAGGCCTATGTTGAACACTTTGTTTAGGGAATTTATTGACAAGGCTATATTTTTTTAATTGATTTATCTTTTTGTTATGTTTGAACTTACTTTTGTAAACTTGCAATATACAATGCACTTTTATTCTTTTTGAATTGAGACTAATAGTAATTTTGTTGGTTGTATTGAGACACATATTTATTCATGGTGGAAAAGGAAACACCTTGTTGCTCATATTAGATGGCACATTGCATATAGAGGAAAGATTCTAGGATTATTGTTGACTACATTAAAGGAGAGAGCTTCATATATGGGACATGATCAACATTCTCCTTCTTTGATTCTACATGTTACAACTTTCTCTAGGAATATTTCTCATGTTATAAATTTTTTAAGAGATGAAAGGGGCATGTGCTCGCATTGAAGGGCTCCAAGCATGCATTTCCATCATTGCAAAAGTTTTTTGGAGAAGTTTCTTTCTTGTTATTTATGTGCATTGTAACTTAGATTTTAGTCTTATGACTGAAAGTAAAAATTGTAATACTTTATTTCTAAGAATTTCTCAAGCAAGATAGATATTTTAGACATGTGTAAGCTATAAGAACACATTTATTTTAATAAATTTTAGTGTTTTTTCCTTCTCAATGGTTGTCTTATTGTGTGCAATTGATGATTGATGTGTATTTTTGTGTTTTATGTTTAAATCCTCAAATATCAATCAATTAAAATGACTAAATATACTACTAATTGACTTCAATTAATAATTAAATTGACTAAATATACTACCAATTGAGAGAAATCAATGAATAGTGAATAAATATGACTATATATATGACTAGTGAAGTTAGTGAATAAAAATGAATAAATATACTACCAAATTGATCAAAATAGTGATTAAAATTAATGACTAAATAAACTACCAATGTATAGAAATCATTGAATAAAATGACTAAATAAGTGACAAGCTAACAACAATCAATGACTAAATTAATGACTAAATAGATTAGTGAATAAGAAATGACTAAATAAGTGACCAAATTATAGCAATCAATGACTAAATCAATGACTAAATATACTATCAAATCAATCAATCAAAAAAACCAATAAATGACTAAAATTGGTTTAGTCATCAATTTGGTTGCATTATAAATGACTGGTAATAAACTACTAATGGTCGTGTGATCATATTTGGTCATTTATATGCAATTTTTAGTAGTTTTTTTAATCATATATTGTTGTTTCTATACTAGTGAAATCCATGAAGAATTGGTGAAACTACAAAACCTAGTGAGTACTGAAAACATTTCCAGCATTGCTATTTCAACCATAGCTAACATACATCACATGATTGAAAGTGAAAAAAGAATAGATTATTGGAAACAAGCAACATCGAGTTGGGGGGTGAACCAGTGTTTTACAAAAAATAAATTTATTATTTTGATCTTTAACTCACTTAAACTTTCAACAAAAGAAATATGCATGAACATAAAGAAAACAATCACAACACCATAACACCAGGATCTTTTACGTGGAAACCTTGTTAGGGGAAAAACCACAATGGATGGAAAAACCATAATATAATCTAAGTATACCCAAAAGAAAAGTTACAAAATGGGAATGCACTTGCATTCAGGAACAATACCTAGAGCTCACTGCTCAATATATATAGAGGCACACTTCCTTACAATGATTTGGATTAAATCCAAGAGAATGAACTGAAGGAATAGCATCTAAAAATGCTTGATTACAGTTTTGGTTAAGCTCAACAGTTGATCTTCTATCATTTTGACTGGTTCGACATTTCTTCTCTACTCTACATAAACTCACACTACAAAACTTTGATGCACAAGTGAAACCATGCATATTCACTTAATTGACCTTCTAATAATCACAAACACCCTTCAAAACATATTTCACACACACAAAATGATATAATTGATTACTTATATATATATCTGCAACAAAGGATTTAGTCACTACAAGTTGACTTCAATAAAACTTAAAAATATTAGTAATTGTTGGCTCAAATCTTGAGTAATATCCAATGCGCATCCACAAAGGTCATCCACAACTTATCTTGGACCAAAAACATAATGATTAAACACAAAAATATTTGAATAAACATTCCTTGAATATTCACAACACATTTTATTAATTGAGTTGGCCCCAAAAAACTAATAAACAAAAAAAATATCAGCCAAATCACCAAAATTACACATGACTTGGTATGAGGCACTAAGATTCCCTGATAACAAAAGAAATACATTAATGAACCTGTTGTGAGATCCACAACTCAAAATAACAAATAAAAATCTGCAAGTGAATCAATGATCACCAAACTACTAGATGCTATGTTCTTCCTGACTATCTTCAATTTGTCTACCAGTAGGAGTGGCTGGTGACATGTGGATCCAATTACCTACTAGGGTTTCCATTAATGAAAACACCTAAAGGCATTTGTAGTGTCTCTTGACAACAATCTCCCCCTTTGGCATTGATGGCAACACTTAGTGAAAAATGACTAAGTGTTGGATCAGTACCACCAATAACTACACTACCACTTCATAATTTCAAAAAGAAACTACAATGCAACTCCCCCTAAGATGACTTTACATTTTTCAACATATAACTCTCCCCCTTTGACATCAATGGAAAAATTGGGGACCTAAAAAAAAAGTTGTACATGCATGATCTAGGAACTTACATAAATTGGAAAATATCTACAAAATATCTCTTCAACATGCTCAAATTTTTGTTTGAAACCTTTTTGAAACTCTCCAAAATTGTCTTGTTACCACAAAGTACATAAGACAAAGTTTCTACAGCTTCAAGATTTACTGGGTCATGAGATGCCATAGCATATTTGGCTTTTTTTAATGCATTTGCCATTATTTCAATCTTTGGACTAATTAGTCCTCTGATTTTGCATGCTCTCCCTAAAATCCTCTCATTTTCATGTTTCAAACTCCTTATTTTTTCAAGAAAATATATTACTTGACCTTCATGCTCACCAACATTACCTGCTAATGGATAAAAGGCATCAAAAAGGGTAGCCAATTGATTTTCAATATCATTCACCCTTTCCTCATTGGATTCAGTGAATTTAGACAAAACTAAACAAGACATACACTTTCCCTCCTTCAGACAGAGTATCTTGAACATTTCTCATTCAAGTGGCCAATAGAGTTTTATATTTTGTAAGTAGTTCTATCAAACCACCAAATCTCTTTTCCTTAAACTCCATCTACACTTTGATCATGGCTGATTTTTAAAAAGATTCATAGTGAGTACTTACTAAACTTTTGAGATTCTTTAGCTCACCAGAAGAGGAACTAGATGGATTCTTGACACGAGTAGGCATTAATTTCTGTAGAAATCTAGATGCAAGGCTTAGAAATTCACTATCCTCTATGTGAGACTTCAGAATCTTCTCACTGGCCTTAGCTTGAGCAATTGAAGTGACATTCATCATCTTAATTAGGGATAAAGTAGATAGATTTATTTAGCTTTCATCCAATTCAGAATGAAACTCTTCATGTTTTTCCATCAAATATTTCTGCACTACCTCGATAATTTATTTTGCCTCCATTTTGATTTCATGAAATTTTTCTTCTTCAACCTTAGGTTCTTTAGAGACTATTTCTAGATTGCCTTTAGGCACTTCAACTTCTTCATTTTGTACCTCTTTCTCCTCGGCTAATAGCACCTTAGGAACTTCAATTTCCATAGGTATCTCTACATTTTCAACACCAGGAGGAATCTCAAAATCCTCAACATCTACATTCACTCCCTCATTTTTTGAAACATTTTCAATATTTACTTCCTCAACATTAATCTTATTCTTTAACAAAAATGCTTCCCGAATTTTCTTGGTTTCACTAGTTCCACAACATCAGTTTCACTGATCATGAGTTTATTCACCCTTGTCTTGCTTTTAAAATCCTTCTTAGCCTTTTCAAGGAGTGAATTCATGTCCTCAATTGAAATTTTTGGACATAGATCTACAAGAATTCTCTTCCTCAGATTCTCTTCTTCTGTTCTAGCACTTAATCTTCTTGACTAAAAAAGATCAAACAAACTCTTGGGTAAACCAAACATGATTTCAACAAGAAATTATTGAAAATGTTCATATGTTTTATTGTGGCTTCTTCAAGAACTCTTTGACCGGATTCATCAAAACTTTCAAACCATTCATAGAGGGGCTTAAGATTACCATCCTTAATAACTCCATTCTCAACTTCCTCAACTGACATACTAGGTTTGTCAACTTTCACCTTCTTTTCTTTTTCCTCTTTATTGAAATATTTTCTCTTGTTTAACTTGATAGCCTGAGTTTTGGTAGATTTCATTTGTCTCAAAACTTCCTCTAACTCAGTCTTCATCTTCTGAAGCGGCTTCATATATTCTTGTGCATTTATTCTTCTTCGTTTTATTGGAAGCCTTGTATTGAGATGGCTTGGTTGTAGGAGTGGACAAGGATGGGGAACTCCTTGTAGATCTAGTGTGGGTAGAAGATATTCCTGAACTACCAAACTTAGTTTTTGTTGTCTCTATTGTTGCTTTAGCCTCATTTCTCTTTCTTATTTCTTCTCTTAGAGCTTCTACAAGTAAGCCCATGCTCTCCTTACTCTTCTGACTATCACTAGTTTTTTCAATTCTACATGAACCTCCATACTTTTCTTTGCATATGTTCCAAGCCTCTCTTCTCTCGTATCCAAAGGTGACTTCAAAAAGTGTTCTGCATACATCTTCAAAATGTTTTCCTCTACTTCATATCCCATGGGAATTATCCATATTGTTCTAGGATCAGCAACTTCCGTATGACATTGGTCAATATCCACCATGAAGTAGATAGTATCTTTGTACTGTTCCACAATTGAAGTGGGAATTCTTTCCCTGGCATGCATCATATTCTGGAAATTTTTGAAGTACCCCCAGAGGGTAGTATTTCTGATCTTTCGATCACCAATTCCAAACAACATGTTCCTTATCTGAACAGTTACAGGCTCATCATTTTTCCAATGTACTTTTCTAACACCCGAAACCTCATTCATGAAATAGAAGAATAAAAATAACAACAAATTACTGTATTTGAAAGTATTCTTCTTATCTTTCTTGATTTTACTTAGAGTCTCCATCAACTAACCTTTGAGCAACTCACACAAGTCAAAATCAACATTTTTTTTACCATCTCATAAGCTACATAGATGGTCATACTGGATACAAAATTATCCTAGCTTGAATGATAGATCTTGTAGCCAATGACCACTGATGAAAATTCACACCCACCTTAGCAATGTCTTCTATTATCATTGCCCTTCTATTCCATTGAGCACCTGTTGCCTATGCAAGCTTCTCATTCTTCATGGATTTCAAGACTGGAAGTCTACCGGTGGAATTCAGACCCATGACCATGCATATAGCCTCTTTTGTAATTTTAAATGACACATCCAACCATATGAATTTGGCATGAACACAGCTCAGATAATATCACACCCATTCATTTTCTTCAATTATGGGAAATATTGCAAACTATGTGAACTTCTTCTCTTCTAGGATTTTAAATTTTTGCTTTACAGTAAGATCCTCTCTAATTATATGATGGGAATATAGATTCATCATTTGAGAGCTTCCTAATTCCTCAATATTGGCATGTATATAATCCCTAATATCTTTAGTATGCAATACTTTGTATAGTACAAATGAAAACACTCCTAAGGGCTCGGTCTCAATAGAATTATAAGGATGCCATTTGAATTTAGAAAGTGGTTTGTCCTTGACTTCAACTACCAAAGGAGTGGACATGATTGAAAATTAAAAAAATCATAGGCTTTTCAATAAATACCTTTCTATTGGATTAAAGTTTGATCACAAATTCTTCTTCACACTTTGAATCTCTCCACAATTCAGCAAAGTTCACTCCAAGGCTCTTCAAACTACTTTACTACAAAATGAAAAGTGACAAATGAATAATGAAATTTTTCTTTTATCATCCACATACCTAACCCTTTTTTTCGCAATAAATTCCTTAACCCTAATTCATTTGATTACCCTACTTTCATGTACTGAGATAGATGGTTCTTCTGTGAATCTCCAAAATTATACAATATTTCCTCCAATTGGGTTAAACAACATCTAAAAAGCATTGGTCCACCTACTGGACTAGTCCACATTCTAGTATCAATTTCCTACAAGGGTTTAAAATATTTTTTTGATAGCTCCCCCTAGGCCAAAGGCCTAAAATGAATTCTCAGATGAATTACAAGAAGTAGATTCTAGGGCTAGCCTATTTCCTTTAATAGAGGGATTCTTCTTCACCCATTTCTTCTGCATTTTCCTTCTAATCACATCAGTAGTGACTTTACCTTTTCCCTTAGCATCCTGTTGCATGTTCTATTTTACCGGACCTCTCCTGTTCCAACAAAATCTATTAGTGTGGCCAAATTTGTTGCAGCTATAGCACACAACAGTTCTCTATCTAGGCCAATTTTTCCACTAATTTTGTCTTGATTTTCCTTGGTTAGCAATATGGCCAAATCTATTGCATGCATAATATCTAACATCTTTATGAAAGTTATTCATCACAATGTTTCATTCACTTGACTTATGATCATACTTATAGCAATTAAAGCATTGGCCTAAGAATGATGGTCCACTTGTGTTCATCCTGCTCCTACACTGAGAAGACATATGACCAAATTTTTTGCAAGAAAAATAGTAGCCATTGAATCTTTGAGCATTTGGTTGTCTTACCAAATTCCTTCTAGCTTCATTCATCTGATTTCCTTGCCTAAATCTCCCTTTTCTATATTTCCTTTGTCTAGATTTGGAGCTTTCTCCTTTTTCATATCCAAGACCTTTCCTGTCATCATTAGTCCTCTATCCTTTAATTAGTTCATCAGGCTTTGCGGAGCTTTCCTTGAATTTTTCCTTGTACTCATTTTCAATAGTAAGCTCATTTCTAACATCATCAAGTTGTTTTTCAAGTACTTCCTCATTGTTTTTAGATTGCTCCAATTCGTTGTCAAATAGAGTTGCATTGTTCATATTTCTCTTTCAAGGATTGTGCAAGATTTTCTTCATTCTTCTTTCTATCTTCAATCTCCTTGGTCATCTTCATCATGATAGATTCCATCTCTCGCTTTAGGACAACATTTTCTCTGAAAAATTTTTACATTATTTTGTTTTCTCTTTCAAGGAATGACTAAGTTGTTCATCTTCCATGCTTCTATTCTTTTGCTTAAGTTGATCACATAATTCCTTCCTTTTCTCCCTTGATTCATTGTTTTTTCTTTCAATGACTAAATGAATTTCTTTGCACTCTCAATATTTTATTGCAATTCCCAGTTCTCAAACTTTGACTAGTCAAGATCATCCAAGGCCACCATAAGTTGTTGTTGAAGACTGGTTTTATCCATTGAAAAAATCCTTGTAAGATCTCCCCAAGCTGTTAGAATTCTTTTGAGGAACTAGCTCTGATACCAATTATTAGAAACAAGCAACACTGAGAGGGGGTGAATCAATTTTGTGCAAAAATTAAATTTATTATTTTGATCTTTAACTCACTTAAACTTTAAACAAAAGAAATATGCATGAACAAAAAGAAAACAATCACAACACCATAACACCAAGATTTTTTACATGGAAACCCTATTAGGGAAAAAACCATGATGGATGGCCAATCCACAATATAATCTGAGTATACCCAAAAGAAAGGTTACAAAATGGGAATACACTTGCATTTAGGCACACTTCCTAGATCTCACTGGTCAATATATATAGAGGCACACTTCCTTAAAATGATTTGGTTTAAATCCAAGAGAATGAACTGAAGGAATAAAATCTACAAATGCTTGATTACAATTTTGGTTAAGCTCAACAATCAATCTTCTGTCATTTGACTGATTCAACAATTCTACTCTACTCTACACAAAATTGCACTACAAAACTTTGATGCATAAGTGAAATTGTGCATAATCGCGTAATCAACCTTCTGATAATCACAAATACCCTTCAATACATCTTTCACACACACAAAATGATATAACTGATTGCTTATATATATCTACAACAAAGGATTTAGTCGCTACAAGTCAGCTTCAATAAAACTTAAAAATATTAGCATCTTTCAGCTCAAATCTTGAGTAATATCCAATGCACATCCACAACAGTTGTCCACAACTTAGCTTGGACCCAAAACATAATGATTAAACACAAAAATATTCGAATAAACATTCCTTGAATATCCACAACAAATTTTATCAACTAAGTCATCCCCAAAATATGATAAACAAAAAAAATCAACTAGATCACCAAACTTATACATGACTTTGTATGAGGCACTCATATTTCTGGATAACACAAGAAATAAACTGATGAACCTACTATGAGATCCACAACTCAAAATAACAACTAAAAAATCTGCAAGTGAATCGGTGATCAACAAACTATCGGATGCTCTATTCTTCCTGACTATCCTCAATCTGTCTATCAGTAGGAGTGGATGACGACATGTGGATCCAATTACCAACTATGGTTTCCATTAATGACAACACCTAAAGGCATTTTCACTATCTCTTTCCAACATAGATATTGTGTGTAATGTAGCTTATATTTTTTGCAAACATCTTACCTTAATGACTAGTTGTGCTAAAATTTTGAACAATACTCAAATTCATCCTCCTACAACCACTTCCTCTATTCCCACCTATACCAACCCTCAAGTTACCACAATAATGCAATCTACTAGTAATTTCATTCATACCTTGGGTATTTCCACTAGCAATCCTTGTACCTTTGTGGCATCTCATGTCATATCTCCTACCACTTTACCTCCCATAAGAATTCCATTCACTTCCCCCTCAAACACATATACACCTCCACCATATTCACCTCCATCTCAAAAAAAAACCAATGATGACATCCTTAATAAACTCTTGCAAAATGTTTCATTCCTTGAAAGACAAATTTCCACCATAAACAAAATTCAAAATGACAAACCATCATACTATGTCAAAAGAAATCCCTTATCATTGGAGATATTAAGAACACCAATACCACAAGGTATAGAGATTCCTAGGTTTGAGAAATATGGAGGGAAAGGAGATCCTTCTAACCATGTTTCCACTTACACTTCCTTACATGTAGTGATTTTGTCCTCAAAGATAAGCTCTCTACTACGCTTTTCTCTAGGTCCTTGAAAGATACTGCTTTAGAATGGTTTTCCCCATTACCAAATAACTAGATTCATTCATTTAGTGAAATTTTTGAGGAATTTATCAACCATTTCCAAGTGCACATGACCCCTAAGATGAACTTAGTTAATTTGATGAGATGTAAGAAAAAGGATAATGAAAAGGTTACTAACTTCATTTCAGGCTACTAATTGTTTTATTCCCAAATCGGAATAAAGATTCTTGATCCTCACCTTCAATGGATGTTCATTGAGAAATTACAAACTAAGATACAATATAAGCTAGGAATGATGAAATTCCCCTCATTCATACACTTGTGTACCACCGTTTATGATTATCAAAACTCAGTTGTAGTCATGAAACAAAACCTACCTATAGTCATCCTAAAAAGTTTGAATCTGCAAATCAAAACAATTACCAACCTTTTAGGAAATAGAATAAAGGGTTCCTTCAACTAAATCACCCTCAACCAACCCAGTATGTTGATACCCAATTGGTTGCTATAAAGAAGACAAATCCTTTTACATTTGTGGATTTGAAAAGATAGTTTACTCCCTTACCTGATTCCCTCCATAACACCATGTTACAACTCCTAGAAAATAACTTGATTTCCTTACCTCCTATTAAAACTCTTGATCCTATTAAGCCTTTACCTCTAAACTTTAGACCAAATTCCTATTGTCATTTTCACCATCAAAATGGACATGATAAATAAAATTTCAAGAATCTTAAACAACTTGTGCAAGAACTCATTTATTCTAATCATATTTAAATCAAGGAGGTGTCAATGAAAAGGGTAATAAGTCTATTTCTCCTCCCAACCAAAATTTTAAAATCTTTACCAACCCCATGCCAAATCATAATATTTCATTTGTGAAAGCTAGTGAAAATAAGAAGAGTGATATGATAAATTTTGAAACGAATGATGACAACATGGATACTAATAAAGAAAGTCCTATGGATAGTATGGTTGGATTGATCAAAATTCAATTTCGTAAGGGCAGAACTAAAATACCTCTTGACATTGCTTTCTCATCATAATATATAATTAGAAAGGAACCTAGTGGTCCTCTTTACATACCTGGCTAAATCAATGACAAGCCCACTAATGGGATATTAAATGATCTCTTTTGTGGAGATAATGTGATCACTGAGGAATTATTACTTGTGCATGAACTTTATCAAGAAACATATGACAAACCAAAAGAATGGATAAAAATGCATAATGGTTTTTCTTGCACTATGATATTTTTGATCAACCTTCCTTTAAAAGTGGGAACAAAACAATTAAATGCCTCATTCTCCATCATCCCAACATTGGATCAATTATGTGTGAAACTTGGTCATCCATGGCTATGCTCCATGGAAGCCATCCTATCGGTTGTGCATAAATCTTTAAATTTTCCCTTTGACAATGAAATATTTATTGTACATCATAGTGGCTTTAATCCTATGTCTTCTTGTGGGAATTTTGGATTTTTTTTCGCCCGATCCTATTGAACCTATTAAACCTCATGAAGACTTATTTTTCAAATCCTATCAAAAGTTTAAGGAAAAATGCATAGCAGAATTATCTTTTCTTTGTCTTGTGTTTTTCTTTCGGGGATAATGCAAAGCATTGATACATTTAGGTCTCTTCCAAGTTGATGCAAAAAAATTTCTTTGTTTTTGCTCTCTTTGTGTTTTTCTTCCTATTCCATGATTATTTAGGGAATGATGATATTTTTTAGCTCTATATAAACATTGTAGCAAAGACATATTGACCTCGAATCCATGGATCCCTTATGTGAGATTTTGAGATTTTATTTTGGGTCCAACCCATTTTCATGATGTAGATTTATTTGAAAACATATGACTTGTCAATAGGGCTTTCCAAATAAGCTCTCATGTCTTCTTTATTGTTTGCATTTATCATTCGCTACTTTAAAGTAATTGGTCACAACATGGTGTTTAGCAATTTCTTTAAAGTGGGGGCATACATCGGCATTATTATTTTGCATTTCAATTACAACTCATGTTTCACTGTGTAGTCTTCTTACTTCATGTTATGCGTTTTTCTCTTTGTGGTTACATTGGCTGTCATTTCCTTCAAGAGCTTGATCTCTCTTAGCATATTATATTCCTCTTGGTGACTTGATGCAACACACTAAATACCCTAAGTTTTGAATTTTCTATTCTTCAATTGGTCCTCTCTTGGAGACATTAGGCATGGTGTTCCCTAGGTTGAAGACCTTACATGAACTAAGAAAAACACCTTTGAATGTACCTTACACTATTTTGAATTTACAATAATCGCTATATGGCCACCTTGCATAACACACTTTGCTTTCTTGTGGAGCCATCTTGTTTGTTGATGGGCATTCGCATATGAAGTTTTTCTTACATCATGAATCTTCTTGTTTTCTGTTGTGTGGTACCTTATCAAAAGTTATCGAGATATATAGCTATCAGATGGTTAGCATATGGGATCTGAACTTAGGCGTGACTTTCCCATAGCAACTTTCTTGTGTGTGTGGGTGCATACTGACCACGTCCATATGTGTATCACCACTCTGGGGGCTCCTAATGGATGGCCTGAGGTTCCACTAGACCTTATTAGTGTGCATTTGGTTTACATAGTGGACATCATGTTCCACATGCAAATGTTTTATTTGGACAAACAACTAAGGTTTGATCCACATCTTATTGGACAAATAGTTGAGGTTTGATCCACCCCTTATTTTTATTTTTCTTTCTTCTTTATGTCTTTGGTAGTGCATTTTGGTATCTTTTTTCTACTTCATACATCATTCACATATGTGTTCTTTTGTGTCTATGTTGGTTTTCCATGGGATTTTGATCCTTGGGCTTGATCATGCCTCTTGATTGTTGTTGTCCTATCTCACTAGCATTGGTAAACTTTGTTGGAAGAATGGAGAAGAACATATCATTATACAGCTTTTGTGTTGTCATTGATGTCACCATGTTATATGAGTTATAATTACATCACCATAAGTTCAAGCTTGATTTGATATTCAAAACTAGTATGCAGAAAAAAGTATTACCCTCTAGTATTTTGGTCTAAAATCCTCCACTGATGAATATCATAACTTGTGGTTTTGGGAGATAGTTCTTGGTTGCTAGAAGCTTTTAAATTTATAATTTCATGTGTACAAGTGATCTTATGGAAATTTGACATCACTCAATTGTTGTATTTTGTTCTTAGGTCTATCCCTAGCCAACCTAATCAATAGTTGATGTTATAATGAATTAATTTGGTGTTGTAGATATATTTGTGACCTATATTAGATCCGTGTTGACATGTTGTAGCATACTACACACTTGAATTGTTCTTGGAATTTTTTGTACAAGCTTGAAGCCAATAGTTAATATTTTTGGTGAATAAGGGTTACATCTAATTAGGCTGACCTAATTGATACTTGTAGATGAGTTAGATATATATATGGGATAGTTTTTAGATTGAAAGATATAGATAAGTATGCAAAGATGAATTAAGGCAAGTACATACTTGTTATGCGATTTTATCAGAAGAAGTGTGTAAAGCTAGTTTATCGAGCATCAAAGGAACTAAATCAACACTTGGTAGGTGTAACTTTATCAGTTCATCTTTCAGTTGTAATCCATTTCTATATTGTATCTTTGTAGGCAGTGAGTCTCCCGTTTTGGACA
This sequence comes from Sequoia sempervirens, assembly GCA_007258455.2. Classification (NCBI taxonomy): domain Eukaryota; kingdom Viridiplantae; phylum Streptophyta; class Pinopsida; order Cupressales; family Cupressaceae; genus Sequoia; species Sequoia sempervirens. Next base: position 230,225,323 of record VDFB02271358.1, read on the forward strand.
GTGAGTCTGGGTAGTGAGACACCCTTTGTAATATCTTATTTAACTAGTTATATTATATTGCAAGCTAGTCCTCACTGTGGTTTTTCCCATTTTGGGTTTTCCACGTAAAAATCCTGGTGTTCATGTGTTGTGTGTTTTTATGTTCTACTAATTCTCTTGCTCATTCTTACTATTATATGCATTGGATTATTTGGATGGTGTTTGTTCAATAAGTTTAAGAAGATATTGATTCACCCCCCTCTTGGTATCTTGGGTGTTGAACAATTGATATCAGAGCCTAGTTCCTCTAAAGATTCCTAACAACTTGAGGACGATCTTGAAGATAGAACAAATGGATGATAAAGAAGAACTCCATATAGCTCTTGAAGAACTTGAAAAGGATGAAAATGAAAATAGAAATTTGAAAGAAAATCTTGATGAGGAAAATGAATGCATCAAGAAATTGAAAGAGAAATTGAAGAAATTCAAAGAAAGACATAGAGAAGTAAGCAAGAAATTGAAACAAGCAAATGAACAGATCACTAGATAGAAGGTGCAAGTGGAGGAAAAGAAGAGAATTGAATATTGTCTGAATACAGTGATGCAAAGAAAGACTGATGAATGCTCAAGGATTTAACAAGAAGTGGTAAACATGAGAGAAGATATGGAAAAAGCAAGATTCTATGAAGATAAGTTCAAAACAAGCTCCACCAAGCTCAATGAGTTGATTGCAGGACAAAAAAAACTAAAGAAAAAGGTGGTTTGGGACTGGAGGCAGGTCAAATCTCAAAGGCTACATAGACCTCAAACATAGTGGAAAATCAAAAGACTCAAGATAAAGGAAAACATATAAGAAATCCAAGAATCTTTGCTAGAAGATCACCTATTAGATAGCCAAATGCTCAAAGGTACACATCTTTTAATGGTTTTTGTTTTTCACGCAATAAATTTGGTCACAAGGAAATAGAGTGTAAAACTAGAATAAACCAGTATGCTACATACTTCTCAGCACAATATTTTGCATGCAAGAAAGTTAGAGATAGAACCAGTGAATGCAGAACTCAGATGATGAATTGGTTTAAAGGAGGTAGAATGAATCATTTTTTGTTGGATATTACTATGCATGTAGTAAGTTTGGACACAAAGAAAATCAATGTACATTAAGTCTTAATTGAGGTCAAACAAATTAGAAAAATGTTGTTTTCTGCAAGTGCAACAAGCATGAACACATTTCAAAAGTATGCAGAAGTAAATAGTGAAAGAAATCTGATCTAGTAAAGAACAATGAACCAATGAATAGAATTGACAAGAATGAGGTTAAGAAAGAAATGAGAAAGATATGGAAGAAGAAAGAAGAGCCAATAACATCAAATGTGTTTATTCCCTCATCTAGTGCAAACAATCCCTCTGGTAATTAGACCCAACATTGTCTTAGGGGGAGCATGAACAAAAAATTGTGCAACCCCTGGATATTTGGTGTGTTAGACCTTGGCAAGAAGATATGTTGTAAGTAATGAATAAAAGAGCTTATGCAAAAGGAACCGAAAGAAAAGCTGCAAGCATGATCATTTATAGAGTAAATTAGGGTTTTTTAGTGCAATGAAGAAGGTTTTTATCATATTTTTGAATTCTACCATAGTTAAAGCAAATTAAGGCAGCCCATTGACCTATAAAGTGAATTTTTAAGATGTTTTGATTAGTTGTGCATATGGAGAAAGTAAAGAGTACTTTGGAGAAATTTTGAGGCAATTTGAAGAGTGAGTTGAGCAAACCCTAGTTCTGGTTCTTGTGAAAGAAACAGGTATTTTACTCTTTAGTGTTGTTGTGGGGTTGTGTGAATATTGTTTTGAAATCATTAGATCTCAGTGTGTGAAAAGATGTCAACCCTTGTAGTTGTAAACATTTCAGAAAGACCTAGACCTTCCTACAAGAAGTATTCCATGAAGGTATTCAAAGATGATCCTTTGGGTGCCTTCTTATCAATTAATCATAGTGTCATGCTCACTGAAGACACTATAATGTACATTTGTGTTAAGGCTAAGGAATATAATCACAAAAAAATGATAGATATGTAGCACAATGAGCTCACCAGAGATGATTTCTTGGTAAAACATTAGTATGCAAATATTGTTGTGAAGAAGTTGGATCAATGGAATAAATTTCCCAACTTTAGTTCCACTCTTGATGACAAGTATGTTAAACCTACTCTCATCAAAATTCATGGTAAGCTATTATGGACTGACATACCTCACCTAATAACCAAAGAAGTGATCAAGGTTGTTACCTGACTCTTTGATACTAGACCGGTACTGATGTTGAAGTCAGTGAAAAATGAAGTTGTGATGGAACTTGTATCAATGGGTTATTTTTTAGGTAAGGTTAGACAATTAATAAACAAACCCAAAGAAACTATGAAATACATTGAAAGCTTAAAACAAGAAATATTATACCTGTTACTCATTGCTTCCATGATTCACCTCCATAGCACCTTCTAGCTTCCAGCATATGATTGTTGCCCTTAGATTTGTATGTGTGAGAAAATGACTGTGACAATGTCCAATGCAAGGTTTTAACGATTTAATGCCTGAATTCCTATGAAAAATGACTATGCCTATGAAAAAATAATCAAATTAAATAAGCTAAATTCCAAATAAAATCTAAGCATAAATTTCTATATTAATGAAGTCGTGCTGGTCCTCTCCAAACTGTGAGCAAAATTGGCATTTTATAGAAAATGCAATTTTGGATGGATGGACGAGATTGAAGGTTGACAAAGACTAAAATCAGTGGACAAGATTTCATGTGATAATCCCTAATTAGGGTTAGGGAAAAATAATTAAATGAGTGGTCAAGATGTCATTTGATAAAATCAAATCGGCAGTTGAGAATAAATGTGACAATCAGCCAAAAAGATAAAGATTTTCAAAAATCAAGAAGATCAAGACTACTTGATTTGCAAGATTCAAAAAAGCAAGAGGATAAAGGTTGATCTAAAAAGAAAATCAAGAAGATCAAGACTGCTCAATTACTTGATTTTTGGAAAAAGATTACCATTTTCAATTAAATAAATTGAAAATATGGATTTTGTGTAGTAGTAAATAATTGATTTTCATATTACTTACTAAAATGAAGTGATAGTTAATAATGTGGAATCATTTTAAATAATTAATTTATTTAAAATGAGAGAAATGTTAAATTAGGTAATTAAATAATTAAACATAATTATTTAATTTAGAGGATTATGACCGATAATTAAATAAATTAATAAATTCATTTAATTATGAAAATTAGTGACATATTAAATAAATAAATAAAATTCATTTATTTAATAATCAGGAAGACATATGGAACAAAGGTAATTAAATAAATTAACAAATTTATTTATTTAATAATCATGAAGAATACAAGAGACATGAATTAATTAAATAATTATGAATTATTTAATTAATAGTCGAATGTGGACCAAGGACATAATTAAATGTCATAATCATGCTAGGAAAAAAAATGAAAAATTAAGTTTGCAAGCCTAGGTCATTTTTAAGTGTCTACATTTTTCCCCTCTTTGTCATAATGTAGCATGTCGCATTATGACAAAGAAAATAAGTCAAAAATATGCCCAAGTGCAAAATACGATGAGGAAAAATGATGAGGAGGGTTACGGTATGCCCCCTCGAGAGAAAAATTGAGTTCCAAGAACACGAGTGTGCTCTCGAAATTGCTGAGAAGACTAGAATATAAAGGGACAAAGAAATGTTAGTGCAAAGGATATGGATGATGATATGGATGCAATGCGTATATGAGATGGGTGCATGTTAGTTCCTAGACCAAATCCTTCAACATATTACCATAGGCCTTTAATATTTATTGCTCTTAATCATCATTGGATGGATTATTATAATGGCCAACAAACACCATGATATGAAATAGATCAAGATGTGAAAGGTCATAACATCACATGAGACTAACAATGTAACACCCCGCCATGCGAACCCCAAAGGAAAACAAAAAATCCACTCTAATAATTATTTTTTTTAAAAGGTGAAACATTACATAAGGTGAATATGTACAAACATTGAAAGATGATCAAAATATATGTTACATGATAAGACCTAACTAGTCTCATTGGGTTACATGGTTGCATTACACGTAAATGTCCCCAACCAAGACATCATTAAAGATAATGCCTAGAAGTTAACAATAGAAGCATAGATTCACAAGATAACATAAACATACATCCATCCATGATCAATAGCGATGAAAATATACATCCATCATTCTACATCCTCTGGGGTACATGGGTTGGAATTACAAAACCTAAAATTTTACCAAAAATGAAAGTGAATAAAAACCAAGATTACATAGTGATGACATACAACCCTTAATGAACAAAAGAGAGGAAAATATATTCATCATGTATGACATTTCAACTCATAGATCAATATTACAATGGTGGAGCATATTTCTACAAATACAACACATCATGGATACAATAGTACATTACATAATGATTCTCTTATATCAACGAGAAGAGTATATCAAATACAAGTATGATACATAAATGAAGAATAAGGTACAAAATGAGGTCCAATGTTCAACCAAGTGGAGCTCTAGGGACTCTGCATCTGCTTCTACATCGCAAACACAACCTGGGAACCCAATGGGTGCATAGTATGTTCCACCCGACCACATGGACCTGAAGGTCCACCCCCATGCTAGGAGATGACAAGAAAGGATCCACATCCAAACAAGGTCAAGAAAAAAAGGCTAACTCAGCACTGACATAAAACAACATCAAACAAGTACAACAATGCTTGTTTAGGAAACCCTTCCAAACAGTTTCAAAATAGGACACACAACAACAAGGGTGTACTAAGCATAAAAGCCACAAAATGAATACATGTGCGAGGCATGAACCATCTCGCTCATAATCATAACAAAAGGCAAGGAAAATCATGGAACAAGGTACACCCATGAGCTCAAAATAGAAATACGATCAATGGAAACACAAAGGTCTAATCATGGGAAAATTCCACAAAAAATAGGTTTTCCATCACCTCTAGAAGCCTAACAACCTACACCCATAACTTATCAAAAGGGAGTGGCTTAAGCATTTACAGGTTCCCAACTTATCCAAAACATGTCTATACATAAAGATTGCCTCAAAAGCGAAATAAAGCAAGAGGAAAATATGATCAACATGGAACCACTAGTATGCATCAGATATCAATTCCAACGAGCACTCAAAGTATAAACAAAATAACTATCTAAACATGATCAAAAGGACTATACAAACCCATTCATTTGAACGTGAACATAATCCAAAATTATTAAAGATAATGTAATAAATAATTAAACAATCCACTATGATTAAAAACATCTCTTTTATAGTATATTTTAAATAGATAAGCACTTGTGAAAACCTATAGTATTCAAAACATCAGATTTCTTTTGATTTAAGATTCCTTGCCTATACTTTTGTTTACTTCAAATTGATTAAAATTTAAAATATAACCTATATATATTTGTTATTTTAAAATAATAAATTTAATTCAAATGTAACCTGATTTTTACTGCAAATTAAATTTAATTAAAAGTATAACATTTACCTTTCTTGACTTCAAACTAAATAAATTTTAATTAAAGTCTACCATATACGATTTATGCACAGTCACAAATCTAGTAGTAAAGGTGTTTGAAAATAATTTTAATTTTAAAGAAGCTTGTAATTAAATCTAATTTTAATTTTTAAATGCACTTGAAAATAAATCTAATTTTAAATGCACTTGAAATAAGTCTAATTTTAAATATACTAAAAATAAATAAATTATTGTTTACAGTAACTTACAAGATCATGAAATTACTCATATCTAATAAAATAAGTTTTCAATAAATCAAATTTTAAATATATACTTACAAAGATAAATTATTGATTGCATGATGATGTAGTAACTCTCACAAAAAAACAACTAACTCTTTAAAAATACTAAATTAAGTTAGATTTTATTATTTGGTGTTAATTGACCAAAATCCCTAACACCCTTAACATATATAACTATGAATTACCCTACAAATATACTAATCTCCTTGAGTAAATAATTGTTGTTAATCTAACTCAATTTTTAATTAGTTGTCAACATAAAATTTACCCCATAATTAGATTACTTATCTTTTGTAAAATATAATTAATAATTTACTTTTCAATTTAAATTTAATTTCTTAACTTGGTTAACTATTTTTATTTAAGACACCGGTATTGGCATGGTGTTATGGTTTATAGGTGGCATTGTTGTTCTTGCCACCAAGGTTCAAACCCCGTTGGGGTGGTATTGTTGAATGGTTGTATTCCAGTTCATAGCTCTCGTCAAAAGCGTTTACCCCTTGAATAAATAAAAAACTATTTTTATTTAAAAGCAACTATATAATTTGTAAATATCATTTGAAAATATATTTATTTATTTAAATACTCACATAGGTTCTAAATATTATAAATAAAAGAATCATCTTCACATAAATATTTAAACCTACAAATATTCAATTAAAAGGAGTATTTTTTGTTTTAAACATCTTAAAGATACAATATTATCTAAGCTCATTTTATTTATTAGAATTAACATGTACTATTTTAAGTATTATCTGAACTCCTTTTTTTTTCCTTTATTAGGATTATCTTGTACTATTTTTTTTTTTGGTTCTCTTTTATTTAAGATTCCATGGGATGTTACTCTATTCCCAACTATTTTTAGGCCTTAAGGAAGAACATTCATTTTTTACTTCATTAAATTAACTAATCAAATTGGGTGCTAAGAATGCCATGATTGAAGAAGAAAAAAAAACATCATACACTAAATATATTTACAAATTTAATACTTTGAAATATTTAATTTTTTCCAAAAATCTCTATATACATGTGATATAGTGATACAGTCTTCCAAAAGAAATTACTATATTTATACCGTTTGCATCAGCTATGCATGGGCTTTAATTTGAGACGCCTATTGTTGTGTATTATTATTATTATTATTATTATTATTATTATTATTATTATTATTATTATTATTATTATTATTATTATTATTATTTTAAAGCAAATAGTAAATATGTATTTAGTCTATAATGCCGCTTCTTTACCCATAACTCTCAGAAAATAGCATACGAAACATAAAAATAAACCAAACTCACCTTCACCCTTCCTTTGTTTTCTCCATCTCCTCCGTAATTCCTCCCTTCTCAAAAAAAAACCCTTCCCTCTTCCTGTAGTGATTTTTGTGCTTTTTCCTAAGTTCCTTCCCCCTGCCCCCAAAAAAATGCCAGTCGTAGGAAAATTAAAAGGCTTTTTACCCTCTTCAAACACATGTAAATGATGGGTGTAAAGAAAATTTCCAAGCTACTCTTGCTCCTTCCACATTGAAAGTTCATGTAGAAAGTGAAAAGGGTTTACAAGGCATGATGAGGAAAACAATTATTTGGATACCATCTTATTATATTATATTAAATTAAATTATATTAAACACAACCCTTCCACCATTTAATATTTTACTTGGTAAACATATTATCCCATTATAAATTTAACCGAGAACTCTTTTACTATAAAAATTTACCAAATGTAGTTATTAACAAAATTATTTATTTTTGAATAAATCCTTAATAACAAATAAATAAGTAGTATTATTTAATTAAATGAACAATATTATTTAATAAAATAAATAATATTATTTAATAAAATAAACAATATTATTTAATTAAATAAACAATATTATTTAATTAAATAAACATTATTATTTAATTAAATAAACAATATTGTTTAATTGCCAATTGAAAATTCACAAAGCTACAATTAAGATATTATTCTTTTAATTTTACAAACATAATTTTAAATTTTCAAACTAATTTAACATTTAATTAAATCTTCACAACACACATTAATAATTACATTTAATGTTTAATTTCAATCATAATACTAATCATCATTGTATTAATTTAACTAATTAACAGTAACGATACACATTTAAATCAAACAATTAACACATTAAAATTGCCACTTAAAAAAGAATGAGGTAAAACAAGATGATACCAAATAGAGCGAGAACTAATGGATGACATCATCAAAAAATGATGGGACGAAGGACATGGATGGGGATACTTTCTTGTCAAATCCCTAAACTACGCCATATCCATTGGGTATGTTGGGAACACTCTAACCCGACAGTGCGGGTGGAGTCGGTGCCTAGTACCTGCAAACCTACATAAAACCAAGTGTCGAAACAACATATATATTCAATGTCCTACACACTGTGAGAGAGAATTACAGTGTGGTAGGGTTCTCACAGATGAGCAATGCAACACCGTCCCCCTCACCAGAACCTCAAACAATAGCACATCATCATAAATATCATGAAGTGAGTATTAAACAATTTACGTAACCACACAGTATAGCATAGTCAGGTAAAAGCGAACACCATGCATCATTATATCATTAACATCATAAAACAGTATCATGTGCATCCAAGCAAAACACATAAGTTAAATACATGAAACAATCACCAATGTAATCATGAGTATGCATCAAACATAAGCGATATCCGAACATAACAACCACATGCACATAAAGGTATCATAGGAGTACAATAACACAAGAGGCATTACAAAAAATCACAGACAAGGATATCATTACTCATACTAAGAACATGATTGCCCCCATTCTTTTTGTCACAATCAACCATGAGCATAAAAAGACAAGAAAGACAAGTCATGAAACGTTGTTGCTCCTCTAAATTCTATCATCAAGACATCTTCAAGGAACTAGCAACATGACTACCAAAATGACAAGATGAGACAATCATCATGATACGCCACTACTTCTCTAAATCATGTTGTTAGGACATCACAGAGAAACTAGTAACATGACAATCCCAAAAAATAAAAAGTAAGACAATCATCATGATAAGTCATTGCTTTTCTAAATCTTGTTGTGATCTCTATAGGATCTAGAGTATATGCAGTATTGAATGCTTAAAATTTTAGAATGATTATTCCAAGTTAATTAGAACAAAATTAACTCATGGAAATAATTACAATAATTAAAATGACAAGGTGATAACCACAGAATGAGGAGAGAGAGAGAGAGAGAGATGCAAACAAAGGTTTGATAACGGAGTTCACCACAATCATGACTACATCTCTGGGTCCGCTCCAATGGAGTGAGACTGATCCGATTAATCTCCAGAAAATGATTACAAAGCCTCTAGCATAGCCTTCCCTTGGATCACAAAAAAAATCTTCAAATGCACTTCCCAAGTGTGTGGTAACAAGCCTCTCCACAAGAGACACGAAGCTACACAAGATTTCCCCAAGGAGGCAAAAAAATGCTAACTCTCCACTTACAAGAATTCACCTTCAAAATTCCTCACAATAAAATTAACTAAATACTCTTAGCCATCTCTCACACATTCACCCCCTTTAAAACAAAAATATTGCTCAAATTGGTTACTAACCAATTGATTTACAAATCTACCTTATCTCTCCAAATTACATAAAAATCTTTAAAAATCTCCCTTATTTGCATATAAATCTTCTAAATACCCCCTTTAATCCAAATAATAACAAATTTAAGCCCTTTTAGTTTTTTATTCACAGGCTCACATAGTTTTGGAGGTTGATTTAATCTTTAAAAAGATTATTGTTTGTTTTATTTTTTTGAATTAGGAGAGTTGTTTTAATTTATTTAGGGCATTTATTTTTCATCAATTATCAAATCAAACCAATGCTAATTATATCCTAAAGCCATCGAATGGCTTATCAGTGGCGTTTGTTTTTAGTAGGCCGGTAGTCGGGGGTTCAACCCCGGCCGCTGGCTTTTTATAGCCAATTGTCGCTTGTTGAATAACAAAACCAAACTAACCCCATATATGGTTGAGCGGTCTGGCAGTGGTGTAATGACTAAGGTTGTGGCCATTTCGAGGGAGGTTATGTGTTCGAATCTCTCAAGCTGTTTGAACAACATTTTTAACAAACAAAACAATTATTCAACCAACGCCGATGATGGAGGACAAACAAAGGGCCACATGTCGCACCAGGAGGGTGCCACATGGTGGGTTCTAATTGGCTGATAATGTTGACTGTTCGCTGACTAAGCTGCCGATGTGTCTACCACTGGGTGCCGACGTGTACGATGATGTGGCTTGCTGACTGTGTGCTGACCAGGTGTTGACGTGTCCACTGACTCAAATGATGACATGGCGTATGGACTGTCACGTGTTAGATTCTGATTTGTTTGTATAGTACTGATGAGGATGACATGTGTCAAATTCTAGTTCATCCACTTCACCATCCGTATAGTACGGAATGCTGACGTCAGCATCCGTATGGGCAAAGTCAACCCTTCATAGCATGATCTTTGACTGACGATATCTTGCACCTACGATGTCGGATTTCGATGAAACGAGTTGCATTGGAAAGCTTGCGATGAGCTCTTCCCAATGATGCCAACTTTGACAAATTTTGATGAAATCATTTTTTTTGCTTCCTGGATGTCCACCTTTGTTGCAATAAGAGCAAGGTGTTTTCAACATCTAGACTTTCTTTCCCTTATCTTTCTTCTGAATTGGAGATGAGTCTTTACATGGTGTCCCTTTCTTGGTTGACTCTACCTTCCTGTACAAATCCATTTTTTCCAACACTTGGCAACACTATGGTTATTCAACCCACAAAATGTGCATAGTCTTCTATACCATAAACTTTTTACATTGCCAATCTTCTTAAAATCAAAAGAAACATTGGAACAATCAGCTTTATTATACCTTTGATGGTCACACTTGGTGCGTGCATGCCGAGAAGAATTTGTGTTCATTCTTCTTCGCTCATGTCTGCAAAGGTGGGAAAAGGAGATGATTTGAAGCATGAAAATGAAGTAGTTGCTTGTAAGCCTAACTATCATGTGTTTTAGGGATCATCAGTGCCGCAACATGAAGATTTGTCATGGAAACCTATTAAGAGGATTAAAAGTATTGTTAGCTCATTGTCATTAATATTCTTGTATTTGTTAATGCTGCTAATGTTTTGTACATGGATAGTAGCTGGGGTAATGAATGCAGAAGGATGTGAGAAAATGTAAATGGGTAGCAATGTGATTGCAGTTTTCATAATTGTTGTTCAGCTTTTTGATGAAGCAAGTGCACAAAAAGGGTGGATAGATACTGGACAAGTGGAAAGGTGTTTTTTCTCACATCGTGTCTGATTAAGAACCTTTTGAAGGTCCAAAAGTTCCTTAGTGGGGAGGAATGATCCAGGTGGATCTCGAAGGCCTCAAAAATCCAGTAGCTTCAGAATCTCTTAGAACTAGCATCAATGCATAGAGCATAGCAATAAGATCCTGATGCAACTTGAAGTGTGTCAAAAAGAGTTTGTTTGCTCGAGATATGCTCGGTCAAAGTTCAACAAGGGCTGAGGATGCTAGATGGTTGACTAAAAAATTGACTATCCTCAAATTAGGTGAAAGTAGTCTTAGATCGAAGAGCTCACCAACAAGATTTTGATGCAACTTGAATCACGTGAAAAGGATATCGTACGTGCGAGTTATGCTTGGTCAAAGGTCTAGTCAAACAGGGTACCAAGGGCTGACAGGAAGCAAAAAATGATCATCTCAGAATTTGTTGAAATTGGTGTTAAATCGAAGTGCTCGTCGAGATGATTCTGACGATGTTTGTTTCATCGAAAACGGAGCTTGTATGCGCAAGATATGGCCAGTCAAAGCTCTTGGTTGACTTGGTGGACTTGAAGGTATAGTGATGACGTCATCATCTGTACAACTGATGTCAGCATGTGGTACAAAATCTGATGTGGACCAATGAGATCATGACACGTGTCAATCCGTATAAATAACGTGGCATGCCTACAAAGTGACATGGACAAATCCCGGTGTGACATGTGGCAGTTGAATCATATTAAACGGACCAATCATTGTATGACATGTGGCATCCGTTCCAGTCAGTGTACGTGGGTGAAGTCAGCATATGCATTAGCAGCTGAGTCAGCTTTATTAGCGAGTCATATTTGCCACATGGTAGTCTTTGGGCGCGACATGTTCCTTCTTTCCTCTGTCGGCGATGGGTGAGTTTGTTAAATGTTTAACCAGAAAGGAGTTTGTTGGTTTTGAACCCATGACTTGGGCACCGATAGCTGAGAGTTCTCACCATTACACCACGCACAATGTGCTCTCCTATTTATAGACGTTAGTTTGTTTTGTTTCAGATTTTGGCGAAGTTGGTTGTTAAAAATGTGGTCGGCGGGGTTTGAACCCCCAACCACGCGGGCACCAAAAATAATTCAAGCCGTTAGACCACTGATAACCCCTGATATATATATATAGGAGGTCTGTTTTATTTTGTTAGAGAATATTGGCCGAATCTCTAACAAATGGCTTATAAAGCCAAAACAAACAAAAACCCACCTAACAAATTAGCAAAGGGGGTTAAAGAGAATCAAACCAACCCTGCTATGAGTTATTAAAGGTGTTATGCATTTAATATTTTTGTTAAGCCTAATTAGGCTAATTTCAGGTATAAAAGGGAGAGATGGTGAGAGTGTTTTCTCATTCAGAGATTTAGAATTCCAGGATTAAGGAGACTTGAGGAGTCTTGTGAGAATTTTCTCTTGGGAGAATTGGGGAAATTCTTGTGTGTTCTCATTTCTTAGCTCTTGGAGAGTTTTGTTGCTCTTAGTAAAGGGTTTATGGGGAAAGTGAGAATTTTCTTGTAATGGGCTAAGTGGTCTCTAGGGAGAAGAGATAAGAACTTAGTGAGTCCTTTGAGAGATTTTGTATGACTTTTGAGTCATTTGTAAAGGCTTGATGCCTGTGTACTCTTTTGGAGTGTGAGTTGCAGTTTCATTGTCTGAAAGCATTGTAAAGCTGACAAAAGGACTCGGCAGGGTGCTAGAAGGTTCTTGTCAAGACGGTGTTTCAGTGGGAAGAAAATTGTAACTCGGTGGAAGACCATGGTGATGTAAAAGAAGTTGCATCATAGTAATGGCATCGATCACGCTTATTTGCGGATTTGGAGACATAGCCAAAAACTGGTGAACTCCGTAATCAAATCTTTGTCTCTCTTTTCTTGGTGCATGATTTTTGTCAGCTTCTTTACTTTCTTATGTTTTATGTGGTTATTTGCTCATTTCACAAGCATCGTCAGTTACGATCTTAATTTTTAATCTGTATCCTGGTGAATCTAACAAGTTGTTAAGTGATTCATAGTAAGGAGTTTACAGATCATGTTGCCAGGACATCGTCAAAAAACTAGCAGCATGATGAAAAATAAAACCAACCATCATGATACATCGCTACTTCTCTAAATCCTGATGTCAGGACCTCACTGAAAAACTAGTAACATTATGAAAAATTGAAAGACAAGATAAGACAATCATGATATGTCACTGATTTTCTAAATCTCATTGTCAGGACCTCGCTAAAAAACTAGTAACATGATGAAACATCCAAAGACAAGATAAGACAATCATGATACGTTGCTGATTTTATAAATCTCATTTCCAAGACCTCATTGAAAAGCTAGTAACATGATGAAAAAGCCAAAGACAAGTGCCAATTTTTTACCAAGTGTGTCTAAATGTTGAGTGTTTTGATGTCAAGATGTTAGGTCTAATTATGTCAAGATGCTAGGGTGTCAAGGTTTTGACGATGCCAAGATGACGAATGCTAAAGATTGCCAAATTCAAGGACACATCTTGAATAATGTTGATGTTGAGAGGATTGATCCCTAAATGTCAAAAGGGGTCCCTCAAAATTCCAGTGACAGTGATAGTGAAGATGCCTAGGAAGGACACATCCTAAGGCACAAATGACATTTTTTTTAAGGACACATCTGAAAGATATCGATGTCAAGAGGAGTGATCCTTAAATGTTAAGAGGATCCCTCAAAAATGTCAGATGGAAATGACAATGCCTAGGAAGGACACATCCTAAGGCATGAATGAGAGATTGTTCTTTAGAAGGACACATCTGAAGTTGATGTTGAGAGGAGTGATCCTCAAATGTCAAGAAGATCCGTCTAAAATGTCAGATGGTAGTGACAATGGCTAGGAAGGACACAACCTAAGGCATAAATGACAGAGGCTATTCTTCAAGACACATTTGAAAGATAACCAAGAGTTGAAAGTTTGACTCATTATGATAATGCAACTTTTTTTGACCAAATTTGATTGAAGTTGACTGAATTGACTTGTGTCAGATATATATCGATATTGACATGCTAATGTAATTGTCGCATTGAATAAATGGTTGCCAAAATTTGGTTGTAGTAATTGGCTTATTTTGAGATGACTTGTTTGACTTGAAGAATTTTTGACGTGTGTGTTAGTTTAATGTCATGAACCCTAATGGATTGACCTAGTGCATCTTGGGGGGATCATCGATAGATGACCTTCCTTATGTCTTAGAGACCTTATAGTTTGAAAAATGACAAAGACTTGACTAATATGAATAAATTTCACTCTATTTTTAGGATTTTGACATTGATTTGGATGTTTTTTTTGTTTTTCTTCAGGATTTTTTTCAAATTTTTTTAGGTCTTTCTTCAGGACATTTTTCAAATTTTCAGTTTTTTTAGGACATTTTTTTATTTTTAGGTCTTTTTTCAAGACATTTTATGATATTTTTATCTTTTTGAAATGTTTAAGAGGATTATGAAAAATGCATGTGACTGATACCTACACATGAGAATGCAAGGACAACATGATTGTGCCCCTAGTCAAGCTAAATACCAATTGATAGGTGATGATAATGTTGTTTGACGTGGGAAGGACACATCCTGAAACAACGTGAGGATGATGATAATGTGATGAAAGTATCGAGGTCTGCAGCTAGGCCAGGAACAAATTCAAGTAATGTTTTGGATAATGTGCTTGTATGGATTAGCCTCGTTGCATTTGGAATGACTTGGTTAGGACTAAAAGGGATGATGGAGTATCCTTTGACTTTTTGATAAAGGAAATCCAAAATAGGTGACATACATGAAAGGATGAGAGGTGGCCTTGGTAAAGGATGGGGGACATGAGACTAAGGGAATTTTCATATGATTTTCAAGGACTATGTCGCATAAGGATAATGAGGTTATGTCATCAATGGCATGATGTTTCATGAATAATGTATGACTAAAGGAGAGACATGTCAAGATTTTTCCCAAATAATGATTTATGTGTGCCTATTTTATGTCAAGATCAAGGTAGGTGGGAATGACATGAATCCAATGGTCAGGTGTCAATGTCAAGAGGAAGGAATGGGAAATCAGACAACTTGCCCCCCAAGTGCAAAAGTGCACATAGACAATTTATTTTACACATGACACCTGTTTGCCAAGTTTTCATCATGGTACTTATCCAAGGTGCCTATTTTCCAGGTTTTCACTGTTGGACGAAATTTTTCTCTTTACTATTTTCTTGAATTTTTTAAATTTTTGGTGTCACCAAGATGCTTGTTTTCTAGGTTTTCATTAGGGTGACATTTTTTTGTATTTTTGATATTTTTGGATAGCCTTGATGCTTTAGATGACCATTGACTGTTTTGAATCCACTAATGGTGCCGCTGTATAAACAGGTGCCATGATATGCCAATAATGTCATTTCTGAATTAGTTGCCTTGTCAGAATGATAACACTTGCATACAATTGATTGATGTCATTGTGATCCTTGTCAACACAAGAGTTGGGCTTATTTGAATACACATATCGCAATAGAGTGCCATGAGAGTCCTTGTGATAAAGAGTTTTTGCCATGATGCAATGTATTTTTGGCATGGTATCTTTGGACTTTAGATGAGATGTAGGATTACGATGAATGATTCTAGGCATGGAAAAGTTGTTTAGACATTTGGATGAATCACTCTTTTTTTTCCAAACTTGGTATGTTGGATGACAGATTTTGGAGGGATAGTGTTTGGAACCAACACCTTTAGATGCCTTGCTTGATGACCATTTTAAAGGAGGTGTACATGTGTTATATGTGGGAGTCCTCTTGTCTTGTGGCTCTACATTGTGATTGCATTTTTCTTTGCTTGATCCACTTGTCTTTGGGATCCATTTTAATTTCATTTGTCTAGTTGTATTTTTTTCTAATTCAATGGCCTTTGACATTTGATTTTGATCTTTTGATTTGTATGACTTTTGTTTTTGTTGCTTCCAAAGGGAAGGTTTATTTATGATGGAATGAGGGTTTATGGTGTGGGTGGAGGGGGTGTTGGCAGCAACATTATGACAAGGATTACTCATGGACTCCATTTTGACATTTGTATCTGATAAAGTTGCCCCCAATATCGAGGAGGTACCACTAACATAATTAAATTTGTTGTCTGAGGAATATCCAAGACCTTGATGTCTATAATTTTATTGAAGTTGTATTGGTTTTTGAATTCCTTGTTCATGTATGCCTAGTCCTTTGGCTTGATATTGCATGCTCTAATATTTTTTTTTGCGATGGGGTATTTATTGTTTTGAAATCAAGATGCTAACCCATCATGATATATGTGGACATTGTTACTTGGAATATTTTCGGCTGCAAGGAAGCTTGCTCTGACAAAGATAGATGACCCTAGTTGATAAAGTGTCTTAGCTTCATTCTCATGTTGGACATATTTCAGACTGATATCTTTGGTCTGATCTTGTGACATGTTAGGTTTAGATGATTCTATTGGTGCTTCCAAGTTGATGTCGAAGCCATCATTATGGTTAGTGTCATAGAGTCTAGTCAATTCAGTTATAGCTCAATCATTTGCAAATATGTCCATAATGGAAGACTCTTGTTCTTGAGGAATATCATCTATGTGTGTCATGGAGGCAAGTGTCTCATTTTGGAAAGTGTCAATAGTCAAGGCTTGTATAGGGTCAGAAAGTGTTTGATCATGAATGGCATAAAAGTTAAGGAGTGGATCATTTTGGACTTCTTGGTCAAAGATGGGCTTTTCATGGATGATATAATTGGGATTGGGGTCTTTGTCAAAGGTAGGTGTATTTTGGATGTCATGATTTTTTTGAAGGACTTATTGAATGGACTTTAAGATAGGGTCATGGGATGGACTACCTTGATCCTGACATGAAGGTGATGTTATGATGTCATGCTTTGGAATTTCATTTTGACATGTATCCTCAAGTTTAGACAATGGGATGTGGCTTTGAGTAATGATAGAATTTTCATGACTAAATGTGGCTTGTGAGGGAGTGACTTGAAAAGGATTAATGGATGAAGGACTAGGATAGGACATTAGGACTTGGACTGGACTAGTATGTGAAGGACTAGGATAAGACATGGGAACTTGTACTAGACTAGTATGTGAAGGACTAGGATAGGACATGGGGACTTGGACTGGACTAGTATGTGAAGGACAAGGATATGGCATGAGGACTTGGACTAGACTAGTTGGTGATGACATAGGATATGACATGGAGGCTTGGACTGGATATGACATGGAGTCTTGGACTAGATTAGTCGGTGATGACATAGGATATGACATGGGGACTTGGACTGGATTGATGTAAGGTTGACTAAAACAGGATGTAGATACTTGGATGGGATCGATATGGTATGATGTGTGGACTGGACATGAGTTGGTAGATAGTTTAGAAGGCATGTATTCATGGACATGATTGATAGGTGAAGGACTAGCATACGACGTGGAGACTCAGAATGGACTAGTGGATAGTTGGTTTCCCTTGTCAAGGTTAGGATAAGGGTTATTAATGGATGTTTTTTGTGGACTAATGTCATGAATGGTGTTTAGTGACTTTTGGTAGTGAGGGTAGATGGACGAAGGACTAGGAATGATGGGTTTTTGATATGAAGGGAATTGATTTTTTGGTTTGGAAGAATTATCTCTTAAAGTCTAAGGCTTGTTGGTATTGACCTCTATGATGTAACTGGTATTCAACTTGACTAGCAAGCCTATCAATAGTCTATTGAAGGAAAGACAAGGTGGTGGATGTCATGAAGCTTTTTAAAAAGGATGTTTAAATGCAAAGTGATAATGATGTTTGTCTAAGGGAAATGACTAATTCAAGGTGATAAAATTGTCAAGAAAGGATGCCAAATGCCAAGGTGACAATGAAGACTAATATGAAAATGTTGACTAAGGAAAATGGCCAATGCCAAGTCTAGATGCCAAATGAGGACTATGATGAAAGTTATGACAATATTTTTGGACTTTTTAAGGATAAATTATGCAAGGTGATGACTAAGATGACTTGAGTGTCTAAATTATGGAAATTCAAATGTCCAAATGACTTGGAAGAAAGATTCCTAACCACCCTATGCTTGATCTATGTCTCAATTTTAGAATATCAAAGGACTTGTTTAAAGGACCAAATTCCAAGGAAAAAATGACAAGTGAGGTTGCCACACTAGACTTTTGAGTTGGAAGTGGCTCACAGAAGGACCAAGACTAAAAGAGGTGATTTTGTTTAAGTTCAATGACAATTTAATTTTGAAGGAAAATATTTGAAAAAGAATGGCGAGGATTCCTATCCAAAAATCCACAAAATGAGGACCTAAAATGATGGTAAATCCCAAGGATGCAATTAAGGAAATGCGATGATAGACCTATGGAAAACTAAAACTACAACCTAACATGCAAGGATGGAGTAATTTGAGTAATTCTTGTTTTGTTTGTTGACAAAGACTATATAAAAAGATGTCTAGAATATATTTGCAGTTGTTTAGCATTGGGTTTTTTGATAGTGATAATGTTTTTTGAGGTCACAAGCAAGTGTGTCATTTCTAGTGTCAATTGTGTTACATTTTGTTAGATGCATAGTTTAATGTATCAATTGCATTTCAAGAATGCAAATTCATTACAATAGTTTGACTATATGGGCTTAGGTTTTGATAGGGATTTTATTATGAAAAATAGATGAGTCACAAGAGGTGGAAAATGTGTTGCAAAAGGTCAAGTGTGTTGCAGGTTTACATACAGGAAAATATGTGTTCTATTTGGGGTGTTTGAGATAGAAAATGCGGTGCAACAGGTTAGATGTGACATTTAAGATTGGAAATGTGGTGCAACAGGTCAAATGTGACATTTAAGATGGAAAATGTGGTGCAACAGGTTAGATGTGGTGTTTGAGATAGCAAATGCGGTGTAACAAGTCAGATGTGGCATTTGAGATAGCAAATGTTGTGTAATAGGTTAGATGCGACATTTAAGATAGAAAATGTGGTGTAACAAGTCAGATGTGATGTTTAAGATGGTAAATGTGGTGCAACAGGTCAGATGTGATGTTTAAGAGAGAAAATGCATTGCAGAATATAATATGTCTAATAATTTGTTTGACATTTTGGCCAAAAATTTGAATTTTTTGAAGTTTGACTGTTTGTTTCTAGATGTTTGAATGTTGTTTATTTTGTTTCAGTTTCTAGAAAACACTTGGAAAGCACGATATTTTAAAAGTAATCAAACACAAGAGAGAACAAGTACAATCCTATAGTTAAGCTAGGATAGTATTCGCTAGATTCCATGTGGGTTTCCCCAATCACATATCAGTAGCATGTGAATTTAGAAGCTTGGCTACATGGGCTCCCCCTTACAATGCACTCTTTTCTCAGGCCAACCAAGCTTCCAACCCCCATGAAATTCCCATGGAAAATTGATCACCTCTACTACAGACTGCGAAGATGTGGATGCCTTCAAACTGATCGATGTTATGCTAGCAAATAGAAGGTTTTTGGATACTAAACAATGGTGTTTAATTTAGGACTCCCAATCGAGTGGCCATACATGGGGTGCAATATTAAGCTCCATTTAGGAGTCACTCTAGCCTAAAGAGATTAAGCTCAACAAGGTTTTGGGGAGTACAACTTGGTCTGTATGACACATCTACACATGTAATCTTAAGTTTTCCCTTAAGATTCACATTTATATACCAGTTGGGGGTAGCTTGGCTTTAGCTCTGTTGCCAGTTTGAGTTACCTAGAGGTGATGAAATCCCCTGGCAGGCCCAATTTCTAGAGGCAATAAACATTTCTCTTACGCCTAGGATTGCATGACTGCACAAGGGGAGAGGATACTTTGGTTATTGCATCAAGGTTACACAGGGACAAAGTGGGTCTGGCTTGCTGATCACCTAGTTTGCATAGGGTGAGAGCATATTTTCCTACCACTTTCAAACACAATTAGACATAATTGAAAACATGTTCATTTTAAATGAACCAAATGAAATGTTTTCTATTCTAAAAAGAACAAGCACAATGTTTTGGAATGAATCTTGGACACTTGAATCTACCAAAGCACAAGTTAGGAGTTTCTTATCAAGTAGTCTTAGACCCATGAAATGTAACTGCCACATGTTGCAAACAAAGATTAGTAACACGAAAAACCCCTATGCTAGGCAGGATGCAAAAGAAAATCAGAATGTGGAAGAAAACTAGAATGTAAAACAACCAAGAACAAAAAATAGAAAAAATCGAATGCAATATTTGAAAAGAATTTTTACTAGGAAAATGTGTCACATTAGAGTGATTGTGTCATGGTCCTGCATTCTGGTTTAATAGGTAGATGCATGGATTAAATCATTAAATGTGGCTTTCCTGACTATGATTGTGGTGCATCAAAGAAAATACGGCCTTTAAGATTTCGAATGTGTCACGACGCAGTAGATGTGGCTCTAAAAAACCCAAATGTGTCATTACCTACCTATCCCTAAAAAAAAAAGAAAACAAAATATCATATGGAAAATAGAAAAATAAAATGTGTCGGGTTCACCAATGTATCAATGGGTTATTTTTCAGGTAAGGTTGACATTTAATAAACAAAACCCAAAGAAACTATGAAATACATTGAAAGCTTGAAACAAGAAAGATTATATTTGTTACTCGTTGCTTCCATGATTCACCTCCTTAGCACCTTCTAACTGGTAGCATATAATTGTTGCCCTCAAATTTGTATGTGTGAGAAAATGACTGTGACAATGTAAAATGCAAGGTTTGAAGGATTTGATGCCTAAATGCATATGAAAAATGACTATTCCTATGAAAAAATAATAAAATTAAATAAGCTAAATTCCAAATAAAATATAAGCATAAATTTCTATATAATGAAGTCATGGTGGTCCTCTCCAAACTCTGATCAAAATTGGCATTTTATAGAAAATGCAATTTTGGATGGACGAATGAGATTGAAAGATGACAAAGCCTAAAATCAGTGGACAAGATTTCATGTGACAATCCCTAATTAGGGTTAGGGAAAAATCATTAAATGAGTGGTCAAGATGTCATTTGATAAAATCAAATCGGCAGTCGAGAATAAATGTGACCATTAGCCAAAAAGATAAAGATTTCCGAAAATCAAGATAAAGACTGCTTCATTTGTAAGATTCAAAAAATCAAGAGAATAAAGGTTGGACTGGAATGCATATTTGGAAAATCAGTAATTTTCTCAATTACTTAATTTTTGGAAGAAGATTGCTATTTTGAATTAAATAAATTCAAAATATGGATTTTGTGTGATAGTAAATAATTGATTTTCAGATTATTTACTAAAATGAAGTGTTAGTTAATAATGTGGGATCATTTTAAATAATTAATTTATTTAAAATGAGAGAAATGTTAAATTAGGTATTTAAATAATTAAACATAATTATTTAGTTTAGAGGATTATGACCGATAATTAAATAAATTAATAAATTCATTTAATTATGAAAATTAGCGACATATGAAATAAATAAGTAAAATTCATTTATTTAATAATTAGGAAGATATAAGGAACAAAGGTAATTAAATAAATTAGAAATTTATTTAATTGTAAGAAGATAATAGACCCTTAGTGACGTATTGAATAAATAAATATAATTTATTTATTTAATAATCATGAAGAATACAAGAGATCTGAATTAATTAAATAATTATGATTTATCTAATTAATAGTTGAATGTGGACCAAGGACATAATTAAATGTCAGAATTATGCTAGGATGAAAGATGGAAAATAAGCTTGCAGGCCTAGGTCATATTTAAGTGTCTACAGAACTCACCAAAGCAACATTTGATGGAAGAGCCCTTGCAACAAAACCTATTACCAATCCTACTGGGAAGTATGTAGCCATAATGATCGGTCACAAGATCTACTTCACAAATAGGGAAAACTCTATGTCTGTTATAGCTATATAAACCAGATATGACATGGTAGGAAATGGTGCAAAATATGATCTGTGTGAACTTCTCCAGCAACAATTGTTTGAAAACTTGAAGATAACAAGGGAAAAAAATATGCATTTAAGTTTAGTTCCTTGATTGTTTGTCTATTGTTCTACTTTCTTAGACAGCCTATCGAAAGATGATGTGGTAATATGGGATACATCAAGACCTGTTGCACATCAAATTTTTGATTACGTGCATAGCTTGGGTGATTTGAAGAGTAAGGAAAATTTTCTAATAGTATTCTTTACTGTATTCAAAAACAACATGAGTGAATGAGAAAGGATCCCAAGGAAAGTTGTTGAAAAGTATAAGGATGACATTATATTTCATGTATCCTCAAATGAGTGCATGATTAAAGCAATTGAACCCCAAACTGTCTGGATCCAACCATTAGGTTATTAAATTATACAAGATGAGATAGAAGGCTATGTACAAGTATTATTAATAATCCCAAAATATTCCAATGAACCAAGAGTGAGCACATATGAAGAAAAATCTATGGAAGTTCGCATGAAGCATAGGATGCCTGTGATAAGAACGAATGTAGATAAAATTATTAGAAAGGTTGGATACACTAATGAATAGATTGCATAGGGAATATCTAAGAGAGAGTAGATGGTTGGAGAATCATCAAGACTGAGGAGGTCTGGTAGAACATTTCCTTCAAAACCAATTATAACTCTTGCATCAAAGAAGGTAGAGCTCAGTGGTCTTGGTAAAGGAAAAGTCTCATATCCATTTGGATCTTCTACAATATTAGGAAAAATGAAAGAGAATACTCAAATGGAACCATTCAAAAGAGGTAAGAAGGAAAAGGAAACAAGGGAAAATAACCTCAGTATCATCGAAGAGCAAGAAGAAGAGGAGGAAGACCTTATAGCCAAATTGATAAGAATGATGAAAGGGAACATGCCCTCTAGTGAAGGTGCTTCACAAGAAGCAAATGTTGGGACTATAAGATATCATTATGTGTAATCCTCTTAAGAAGATGAAGAACAAGGTTTTGGTATTCATGTGCACACCAAACCAGACTTGAAGAAGGAAAAGAAATCAAAAGAGGTATCTCTAGACTAGGAAGAACAAATGGCCTCACTGGTAAGACCTGGTTCCCCTCTCAAGTTAGAGGCATTATTAAATAGTCTAGTACATTTTGAATATATGCTACAACCTACAACAAAAATTTAAGCTCAAGTAGGTAGAGAGGATAGAAAAACATTATTTTTAGCTATTATTCAATATGTTATTACTTTGGAAGTTATTTGGGACTATGTTAAGTCCAATGTACCTAAAAATTGTGGGATAACCCAATGAAAAGAAGATCAGCGGTTGTTGAGTTGAAAGAAAAAATAATAATTGAGGCATTTGAGAAAATTGGGTCCTCTTTGACCACAAATGATATGGAAATATTGAATAAGGTATGCTTAAAGATGATTCAGATGAAGAAAAGGGTGAATACTTTGATGACAAAAGATAAAAGGAAAATAAAGAAAATAAAAAAAGAAACTGCATAAGCCATCAGGGGTATGGTTGTGAAATATGGTATATTTGGTGCACTCTCATCCAATTCTGCACCAAAATCAGGAGAAGATTATTCTATAGAGGTAAAGGATGACATTCCTCCAGAAATAGGTGATACAAATATCCTTCCAGAAACAAGTGTTACAAATGATTCTTTGGAGATAGAGAAATGGAATGGAAAAGAAGCTGAAGGAGGAAAAGATAAAGATGGATGTGAAAGGAATGAAGAAGAAAGAGATAAAGATGAAAAAAAAAAAAAGAGGAGGAAGAAGAAAGAGATGGGGAAATTTATAGCAAGAACAAAGAATAAAAAAGATAGGCTGTGGAATCAAAAAGGTCCTCTAGAGAATCCTCCTCCAATGATGATGTATTAAAAGGCTTGTTATCCAAGAAAATAAGGTTCTAGTCAGTAATTCCTCTAGAACTTCTACTGCTCCTGATGGTTCAAGGTAGTGTGGATTCAGAAAATATATCTTCCATTCATAAATTGGTGTTAGGGGCTACATTGCATGCATCTAGAAGAAAAGAAATTTTGGAAACACACCAAAAGGGGAGATAGCTTATTGATTATTCCCTCAAAAATTTGTAGGAGGCCACCCCCAATACAATAATTGATATATCTCTCACTCTAGTAGAAAATATGAAACTTCTATTGAACTCCTTCAAGGATTATGCCTCTGGACTAAGTGAGA
This sequence comes from Sequoia sempervirens, assembly GCA_007258455.2. NCBI lineage: Eukaryota > Viridiplantae > Streptophyta > Pinopsida > Cupressales > Cupressaceae > Sequoia > Sequoia sempervirens. The sequence continues at coordinate 230,249,693 of VDFB02271358.1, forward strand.
AGACCAAGCAAGATATTGTGGAGAAAATGGTAGAGAAAAGGCTTATGGAACTGCATGATAAGTGTGCTCTGGCACACACCAATGTCGAAAAGAGTTTGGAAGTTGTGCAATCTTGTGAGTTTAAATTAAATACTATATTTTCTTACTACATAAAGTGGTTGGGTGCCACATAGAGTATCAAAGATCTCATGGACTCTATTGAGTCCTAGTTTATAGTTGTTTCTAGTACATGTAGTGCATCTAATGATAGAGACAAGTCAACTTGGAATGCTATCACTACTCACAAAGAGAAATTATTTATTCTATAGAAGAAAAAAGAAGACATCATCAGAAGATTTAGTCAGTTAGGTGACCTTGTGAGAATGGAGTACACTTCAATGGCCAATGCTTTGGAAAATTCAGAAAAACTAGAAAAGATCAATCTGACTCCATGCAATTAAGATGATGCAGAAGAAAGCCTAATAAAATTAGAATCTCCGAATAGAATGCTGGTATCTGCTAAAAAGAGTTGGGAGAATGGAAATTTATCATGGCATGGTGTTCTCAAGGAACTTCAGGGCTCACCTTCCTCTGGGTAATGCTTTTTCAGTTTATACTCCTACGGGGGAGTTAGATTTTTTTTTTTATACATTGTTCTAGACCACCCTTGTATATATATATATATTGATATTTTTGGACCGCCCCTAGTCCTTGAGGTCAAAGGGGAGGAGAATTTCATGAAGAGAAAAGGGGAGAGTGTGTTGCACACAAGAGTTTTGTGCATTCTTTTGGCACATGTTGCCATCAATGACAAAGGGGGAGATTGTTAGAAGAATGAAGAACATCTCATTATGCAACTTTTGTGTTGTCATTGATGTCACCATGTTATATGAGTTATAATTTTATCACCATAAGTTCAATTTGTTGGAAAGAGACACTGGACATGTCATCTGGTGTTTTCATTGATCGAAACCCTAGTCTATGATTCAATCCATACATTAGAATTTGATCATACCAGAAGTTTCATTGAAGATCAATGATTATCTGTCAAGCTAGAATAAAGCATCTAATAGAATTGTGTTAATCGATTCATATGCAAATTCTATGTTATCATTTTGAGTTGTGGATCTTAGGTAAGGTCATTCACCATATGATCTATGTTATCCTTGAATCTTAGAGCCTTGTATTGATTTGTGTGCAAGCTAGAAGATCCAATTGATTGATTTTATGTTTATAATTGCAAAAAGGCTGACTAAGAATATAGTGTGTTGTGGATCTTTGAAGAGTAATTTTTTGGAAGTTTTTTGTGTTCAAGGATGTTATTTTGGGTCCTCACTATGTTTTGGTCAACTTTGGTTGATGCGCATTGAAAATTATTTGTGGATTGAGCCAACAGTTTGTGAATATTTGATGTTTTGTTGAAGCCAACATGTGGTAGATTAAATCTTTAGTTGCAAATATATATAAGTGATCATTTATATAATTTTAATGTATGTACAAAGTGTGTTGATGCATGATGTGAAATTCAAAAGTATTGTAGAGTGATTAAACATAGTTTCACTTGTGCAATAGAGGGTTTGTGATATGAATTAAAGTAGACAATGGAGAAGAGAAGAATCAAACAAAATGTCAAGAAAGCGATTAATGTGCTTAATTGGAATTGTAATTAGGAATTAGTAGATGCTATTCTCTTAGTTCAAATCTTTTGTATGTATTCCAAATATTTTTGTAAATAATGAGTCTTCTTTTGTATTTGAGAAATGAGCTCTAGGAAGTGTTCCTGAATGCATGTGCATTCATTTTGTAAACACTTATTTGAGTACTCAAATCATATTGTGGATTGACCTCCATCGTGGTTTTAACCCTAATAGGGTTTCTACATAAAAATCCTTGTGTTATGCTATTGTGTTTCTTAGATTAATAATTGCTTTAAATATTAGATTAATAAAGTTAAAAATTACAAAACACTGATTTATCCCCCCTCTCAGTGTTCCTTGATTCCAACAATTGGTATTAGAGCCTAGTTCTTTGGAAGAAGTTTAAAATCTTGGGGAAGATCCAAGAAAGTGATTCAATGGATTCAAGCAGTCTTCAACAACAACTTTTGGTGGCCCTAGATGATCTTGATTAGTCCAAATCTAAAGTCTGGGAATTGTAGGTAAGCCTCATGAATGCTGAGAAATTCATTCAATCATTGAAATATAAAATCAATGAGTCAAGGGAAAAGAGAAAGGAACACTATGATCAACTTAAATAGAAAAAAGTAAGAGCATGGAAGGTGAACACCTGAGTCAAGCCTTGAAGGAATAGATAGAGGAATGTGAAAAGCTTACCAGAGATAGTGTTGTCTTGAAGCATGAGATGGAATCTATTGTGATGAGGATGACAAAGGAGATTGAAGGAATAAAGAAGAATGAAGAGAAGATTACATAGTCCTTGAAAGAAAAATCTGAAGAATGCAGTTGAATTACTAATGGATTCAATCAGTTGGAGCTTTAATTGGAACAATCTAGAAATAATGAAGAAGAGCTTGAAAAGCAAATTGTTGATCTCAGAGATGAACTTGCTACTACAAATGAATTCAAGGAGAAGATCAATATTAGCTCATCCAAGCTTGATGAACTGATTAAAAGTCAGAGGATTGTAAGTGACAAGCGACGTCTTGGATATGAGAAAGGAGAAAGTTTCATATCTAGACAAAGGAGATTTAGGAAAGGAAATCAGATGACCAAAGCTATAAGGTATCTGGTAAGACAACCTAATGCTCAATTATTCAATGGTTACTATTTTTTCTCCAATAAATTTGGTCATATGGCTACTTAATGTAGAAGTAGAATGAATTCAAGTGGTCCATCATTCTCCAGTTAGTGTTTCAATTGCAATAAGCATGGTCATAAGTCAAATGAATGCATAAATATGTCAAACAACTTTCTCAATTGAGATGTTAGATGTTATACATGCAATAGATTTGGCCATATTGATAACTAGTGCAGATCAAGAGAAAATCAATGGAAAAACTAGTCTAGACAAAGAAATGTGGTGTTCTACAATAGCAACAAATTCAGTCACATTGCTAGATTATGTAGAAGCAGAAAGGGTCCGGTAAATAAAGGGAAAAATATGCAGAAGGATGAAAATGGAAAAGGAAAAGTTACTACAAATGAGATTAGGAAGCAAATGAAGAAGATATGGGTGAAGAAGAGTCCCTATGATGTAGGAATTGATTCAACACTAGAATCTAGTTTTGGTAATTCCTCTAGGAATTAGTTTAAGGAATTTGGCCTAGGGCGATTTCTCAAGAAAATCCATTAACCCCCTTGTCAGTAGTTGGTACCAGAATGTGGAAAATTGCAATGATTGCATTAGTGATGTGCAGATGTTTTGGAATGTCTTGTGGAGAGAATTTATGCAAACTTGAAGGTTTGTAGAAGAGTTTTCTTTCACAGTCTATGAGAATAGGGTATTTGGATGACCTAGGGAAAAATCATTTATTGTGATGAAAAAGCTAGGTGTGTAAATGATAAAAAGTCATTTCTATCCCTCACTTATCACATTACATCTTGAGAAGAAGGTTGGAGAGCTTTATAGCAAAATTTGGTGAAGATACAAGTCTGAAGGAAATTCAGCGATCAAACCCTAATCTGACAAAAGGTATTTTAGCTGTAAACTCGTGAACTTGAAAATTCTAGAAATGGTTGCTCCATTGGTTTTCAATATTAAGGATAGGCCCCCATCCAAAATTCAAATGACACTCCTTCAAATCCATCAAAATAGAACCTTTAGGTGCATTTTCTTCTATTCCATATGGCATTTTTCATATCGAAGATATTAGGGCATACATTCATGCAAATGTTGAAGAATTAAGAAGCTCCCAGTTGTTGAATTTGTACACCAATCACATTGTGGGAGAGGAATTCTATGCGAAACCTGAATTTAAGACTTTGGAGAAGAAATTCACTTAGATTGTGAAATTTCCTATGTTCAAAGAAAATGAATGGGTTTGGTATATATTGAGTTGACTGCATGCCAAGTTTATGTGGTTCAGTTAGTCTTTTAAGATCAGAAAGGAAGCAATAAGGATTGTTACTGGTTTAAATTCATTTGGTGGTTGCCAACATTGAAATTTGTGAAGAATCAAATAGTCACAGATGAAACCGGTTCAATGTTCAACAAGAGAGCTATGACAATTGATGACATTATTGAAGTAGATGTCAGATTTTCTTCTATGGTTATTCGGTACAAGATTTATCACTCTAGTTAGGATAATTTTGTATCTAATACAACAATCTATGCAACATATTAGATGGTCAAGGAAAATGTAGATTATGACATGTGTGAGTTACTTCAGAGCTAGTTAATTAAGAATCTTGGAAAATCAAGAAAGATAAAAAGAATGCCTTCAATTATGGTAATCTATTGTGTTTATTTTTCTATTTCATGAATGAAGTTTGAGAATTAGAAAAGTGCATTGGAAATGTGATAAACCTATAGTTGTTCAAATTAGAGACATCTTGTATGAAATTGGTGATAGTAAAACTAGAAAAACTACTATTTGGGGTTATTTCAAGAATTTTTAGAATGAAATGCAAGTCAGGGAAAGGATTCTTACTTTTATTATGGAGAAGTATAAGGATACAATTTGCATCATGGTTGATATTGATCAATTTTTGATGGAATTTATTGATCCTAGAACAATCTGGATAATGCCTATGGGTTATGAGGTTGAGGAACACATTTTGGAGCTATATGCTCAACACTTGTTAAGTAAACCTCGAGATCTGATAGAAGAGAGGTTTGGTACCTTTGAGGAAAAGGATATGTAAGTGCATGATCAATTGAAGAATCCTATGATAATCTGGAGAGTGAGAAAGGAAGTTGAAGCTTTTCTAGAAAGCATCGGTATATCAGTTGAAGTTGTAAGGGAAGCTAGGAGGAAAAGAGAACAAGCTAAAGTAGGAGAGCCAGCTAGAACTAATTCTACTAGTCTAGAATCATCATCTGCCAGATCTAGATCCACAAGGAGCTCTACTCTCTCATCTAGTGCTGCAAAGAAGTCAAGTCCTATGAAAGCTCAAGTCAAAACATCTGGTATAGAAGGAAAGAGGAAAAAGGACAAGAGAACAAGAGTATATGTTGTTGTTTATGAAGATGGAGAAATTGAATCTGATGAAGAGATAAGATAAACTAAGCATAAGGGCTCAAAGGAAACAAAAGTCACCAAGGACAAGCCCTCTAGTGAAGAGAAATTAAAGAAAAAGATGAAAATTGAAAAACCAAGTATGTTTGTAGAAGAAGTGGAGAAAGATTTGATTGAGGATGATATTCTCAGACCCCTTTGTGAATGGTATGACACCTTTGATAGTGCCATTCAAATAATTCTTAAAGAAGCCACAATAAAGTATTTGAATAATTTTAATATGACTCTCATTCAAGAAATAATGTGAGTTACCCAATGGTTTGTATGAAGTCTTAGAGATGAAGAGAGTAAATGCAAGAACTAAAGAAGAGCAAATGAGAGAACGAATACTTGTTGATCTGTGTCTGGTGATGTTTATAGAAGAGATTAAGAATATACTTAATGAAGCTAAAATGGATTTTAAGAGCAAGACAAGGGTGAATAAGTTGATGATTGGGCTAATTGAAGAAGTTGCAAAGGACATTGAGAAAATTCTTAAGGAAATTTTGTTAAAGAATAAATACAATGTTATTTGTGGAGAAGTCCATGTTGAAGATGCTCCATCTAGTCTGGGAATTAAATAAGGTACATTTGAGGATACTCTGAATCTGCTAGATATACATGACACTGAAATACCTATGGAGACTAAGGCTCCTAAAGAGTTGTCAGGTGAAGAATTAGAGATTCCTGAAGCCAAGGAAGAATCAATGATTGAAGAGAAGAAGGTTGAAGCAAAGGAGGTTCATGTGGAAGCAAGAGACATTGCTAAAGTAGTGAAGGAGTTTTTGGAAGAGCAATAAGAAGATTTTTATCCTGAATTGATTAAAGGTCCTATCAACTTGGATACTCTATCTCCCATTGAGAAACTAAAATTTGTATCATTTGCTCAAGCCAAGGCAAGCGAAGAGATTTTAAAATCTCATATTGAAGATAGTGAGTTGTTAAATCTTGCATCTGGTATTCTAGAGAATATTATGCCTTCGTATGTCAAGGATTCATCTAATCCTCCATCTAGTTAGCTGGACAAACTTGTCAATTATGTAAGTACTCACTTTGAGTTACTTGAGAAGTCAGCTATGGATAAGGTTTAGAGGGAGTTTGATGCTAACAGGTTTGGTAGATTGAAAGGAATGATTGCTAATGATAAATTTTTGTTAGTTACTTTTGTAAAGAATATTCAAAGTGCTTTGTCTGAAGTTGAAAGCATTTATAATTCATACTTATCATTTTCTAAGTTCATTGATGACACTGAAAAGAAAATGAAAGAATATGATAAATAGTTAGGAGATATCTCTCAAGAATTTGATCCTCTAACCATTTATGTTGGAAAGAAAGAAGGTCAAGTCCTATCCTTGCTTGATAAGATTAAAATTTTGAAGCATGAAGAAGGAAAAATTGTTGAAAGAGTATGTGATATTAGAGGATTGATTGGTCCTAAGATGGAGACAATTCTTAGTGCATTGAAGGAAGCACAAGATGCTATGGCAGTCAGTAATCTAACAAAACTTGATTATGTAGAGATGCAATCTTACTTATTTTTTGGTCACATGACTATCTTGGAGAGTCTCAAAAAGAGTTGGGACACTATTTTGAGCCTGTTGAAGAGTAATTTTGTAGATATATTCAAGTTTATGTAAGTTGAAGAAGAAAGTTTGTACATATGCAGTTTGTTCATAGAAATTTTGTTTGATTTTTGGTATGCGGATTCCTGCCTTTTCCATTAATGTCAAAGGGGGAGAGTGGGATAGTGAAAACTTCCTTAATCATCTCAGGGGGAGTTGCGATTTTGAATTTTTGAAGGTTTACAGTGTAATTCGTGTTGGTGTTGATCTAACACAGTCTTTTTTCACTAAGCACTGCCATCAGTGCCAAACGAGTAGATTGTTGGCAAGAGACACTACACATGTCATCATATGTTTCATTGATGGCAGCCATAGTATATTATTCAATCTACATGTCAGCACTTGATCATACCAGAATTCTAATTTAAGATTAGTGATTATCTGTCAAGCTAGAATAGAGCACCCGACAAAATTGTGTTCATTGATTCGTATGCAAATTTTATGTTAACATTTTGAGTTGTGGATCTTAGGGAAGGTCGTTCGATGTATGATCTATGTTATCCTTGAATCTTAGAGCCTCGTATCGATTTGTGTGCAAGCTATAAGATCTGATTGATTGATTTTCTCTTTATCAGTGGAAAAAGGCCAACTAATGAATATGGTGTGTTGTGGATCTTTGAGGAGTAATTTTTGGAAGTTTTTTGTGTTCAAGGATGTTATTTTGGGTCCTCACTATGTTGTGTTTGACTTTGGTTGGTATGCATTGAAAATTATTTGTGGATAAATATTTTATGTTTTGTTGAAGTTGTCATGTGGTTGATTAAATCTTTAGTTGCAGATATATAGAAGCGATCATTTATATCATTATAATGTATGTACAAAGTGTGTTGATGTGTGATGTGAAATTCAAAAGGATTATAGAGTGATTATGCACAATTGCACTTGTACAATAGAGGATTTGTGATATGAATTAAAGTAGACAGTGTAGAAGAGCATAATTAGACAGAAGGTCAAGAAAGCAATTAATGTGTTTAATAAAAATTGTATTAAGGCATTAGTAGATGCTATTCTCTTAGTTCAAATCTTGTGGATGTATTCCAAATTTTTTTGTAAGACAGTAAATCTTCTTTTGTATTTGAGTAGTGAGCTTTAGGAAATGTGCTTGAATGCATGTGAATTCCTTTCGTAAACACTTATTTGAGTACTTAGATCATATTATGGATTGACCTCCACCAAGGTTTTTCTCCTAATAGGGTTTCCATGTAAAAAAATCCTTGTGTTATGGTGTTGTGGTTGCTTGTTTTATGCTCATGCATCTTTCTTTTGGTTGAATGTTATAAGTGCTTTAAATATTAGATTAATAAAGTTAAAAATTGTAGAACATTGATTCACCCCCCTCTCTCAGTGTTCCTTGATTACAACAAAAGCTTGATCGGATATTTAGAACCGATATGTAAAAATAGTTATTATCCTCTAGTATTTTGGTTTGCAATCCTCCACTGATGAATATCACAACTTGCAGTTTTGGGAGATGGTTCTTGGTTGCTAGAATCTTGTAAATTCAAAATTTCATGTGTACAATTGCTCGTATGGTGAGTTTTCATCACTTAGTTGTTTTATTTTGTTATTAGGTCTATCCCTAGTTGACCTAATCAATAGTTGATGTTATACTGAATTAATTTTGTGTTACAGATGTATTTGTGACCTATCTTAGGTCCATACTGACATGTAGCATACTACACACTTGAATTGTTCTTGGAAAAGTTTTGTACAAGCTTGAAGTTGATAGTTTTTTGGTGAATAAGGGTTGCATCTAATTAGGCCGACCTAATTGATGCACTTGTGGATGAGTCAAATATATATATTAGACAATTTTTGAGATTGAAAGATATAGATAAGTATGTTTAAATGAATCAAGGTGAATACATATATGTTGGTATGTGATTTTATCAGAAGAAGTGTGTAAAGTCAGTTTATTGAGCATTAAAGGAATTGAATCAAAACTTGTTAGGTGTAATTTTATCAGTTCATATTCTATTTGTAAGTCATTTCTACATTGTATCTTTGTAGGAAATGAGCCTCCCATTGTGGATAGTGAGTCTTGGTAGTGAGCCATCCTTTCCAATATCTTATAACCAGTTATATTATATTGTGACCTAATCCTCACCGTGATTTTTCCCATTTTGGGTTTTCCAAGTAAAAATCTTGGTGTTCATGTGTTGTGTTCTTTTATTTCCTAATAATTCCCTTGATCATTCTTACTTTTATATACATTGGAGTATTTGGATGGTGTATGTTCAATAAGTTTAAGAATATACTGATTCACCCCCCCTCTAAGTATCTTGGGTGTTCAACACACTTGGACACCTTTTGACGTGAATTTGTCTACTTTAGTGCGAGTTTAAAGAAAGTTCATCCTATACCTAAAATGGGGGATAAATGTAGTGTATAAAAATGTATCCCTTTACATTTTCACACTTTTTTGGGCCCTCTCTTCTAAAATTGGCCTTTTTCATCCCTTATTTGGTCCTATTTTGCATCCACAAACCTAATTAAATGCTTTTTTTTAGGATAATCCCAACATTTAATAAATGAAAAACCATGATTCAATGTTTGAGGTTGTGTGTTCTAGATCTAATTATTTAGGACTCATACACCACCTTGGGCATATGGGTCTCATCTAGGTCTTGGGGCTTGATTTTAAACATTGCATTAAAAAAGACACTTTTTAAAGTTTGTGCCTCATGTTTAAGACACTAGGACTTGTATGTCAAAAAAAAGAGGTAATACATACCCCAAAAGGGTGTCTTGTATGGGTGTGCCTCCCTTTCACCAAAGGGGATTCCTATTTTGGGTCTAAGAGTGTCACCATTGGCCAATGACTTTAGGGATTGACAAGTGCTTTATGTGTGTGATTTTGTATTCGATATGTGCTATAACCATGGAAATTTGAGGTGAATAACCTCCAAACATACACATTGTGAACACACTCTTTGGACATTCTCAGACTATCCCAAGTGTCTTCAAACCATTTACAGTGTTTTCCATTCAAAATTAGGGGTATGTGTTGGATCATGATGGGCCAAAAAGTGGCAATATGATGGGTATGTGTAGGGTATGTGGCTGATGACTTTTTTTTACCCAAAATTGATGAAATGAAAAGGGTTTCTAAAGGAGATTCTCATCTTTCCACCAATATAAATTATGTTTTACTTTGAATTTAATAAATAATGATTATTCATTTCTATTTGAATTAAGACTAAATTATTAATTGATAGGCTGATTGAAAACATCTATAGATTTCCAATAGTATCACATTTTTGAATCCAAAACATGTGTCACATTCTATGCTTCACATACTATAAGATTAAAAATAAGAAAATTGAATTTCATGAAGTTTTGACCAAGTTAAAGGTGGGACATATGAGTTTTATATTTTTTAAAAGTTGTAATAAAAATCATAATTAATTATTTACTTGGAAAAAATTACAAAAAAATATGCATCACATCAGGCCATGAGTCATCTACTTATATCTAAAATATTTAAAAAAATATATTATTATTTTATTGTTAGGGTGGTCAAGGACACCTACTTATTTTCCACTGAAATTTAAGTACTGAAATTTCAAATTTTCACTAAATAGATTTATTTTTTAAATAAACCTAGTAGTTTAGAAACTATATTCAATTTTCTACAAATTCTATTCTTACATATTTTTGAAATAATATAGATAACTTATTCAAAATTTTATGTCAAGTTGCCTAACTCTGATTTTTCTAATTTTTTTGCCACTTAAGGGCTTGTTTTTTCCATGATGATCTTGCACATACCCTTAGATCAAAATTAAGTAAAAAAAAATCTACTTGAGACCAAAACAAATTATTTTCCACAACTAACTGTACTTCACTACAACTACTATCTAGAAAACCACAATTGAAAAACCAGAAGACCACAAATGATACCCATAACACCACATCTAAAACTCACAATGATGCAACTACCAACTATTGAGGAAGAACTGAAATAGTCCATTCTCTAATCAATTCTTGAGCACAATCTTGTCCTCTCATCATAGATTTGCAATCACTAGACTTGTCATTTTTAGTCTATCCATTACATATCTTTGCATTATATTCATTTTCCATAGGTCAAACATTAGGTCATCTCTTAGCTTGCATACACCTTGCTATAAACTTTGGCTTTGGAAATTCATTAGAATTTAGAGGAGTCCATAGTTACAAAATTAAATTTATCTTGAACTTAATTTCCATCATTTTAGTCCTTTTCCATTTAGGTTAACTCCTCAACTCACAAGGCTAGTTTGAGACCACCTTTGTCAACTTTTCATTTTAGTCTTCACCATTTTTGAGAAATTATATTTTTCTCCTCGGATATCTTAGTTTGATTGGTAACCTTACCTTAGACTTACCATAAGGTGCTTAGTTTTCATAATCTTAGTCATCATTTTAGGTCATATTACCATTCCCATCCTCCATCATCCTTTCACATTTGCATGAAATTTTGTATACCTTAGTCCTAGACATACCATTGATTTAGACCATTGTGACATTATTTACATCTTGACTATTTTCGCTTTGAATCTTTATCGTGGTCCATCACCATTTTGCATTCCTTTATATACCTTCAAAAATCCAAAAAATAAATAAAAAATAGTTGCATACTTTAGACATACCATATATATTGATCTCATTGTGATATTTCCTCGTTGATGTCTTTACTATTATTACTTCAACTCTCTATCTTGGAATCATTAGACATCATCTTGCATACTTTAGTTACAAACATACTATATATTTGGACCTCATTGTGACATTACCCTATTGACATCTTGACTATTGTTACTTTGAATCCTTATTTTAGTATAATCATTAGACATCATTTATACATTCAAAAATCTCAAAAATAGACATCTTTCATACTCTTATTCTTTGACATATATGATAGATATTGAATGCATTGTGATATTATCCTATTGACATCTTGATTATTGTCACTTTGACTCTTTATCTTGGCTTCATTAGACATCCCCTATACTTTGGAAATCCAAAAAACATAGATGCATAGCCTTGGTCATACCATTTTCATTTCCATACCTAAGACATCATATCACACTCACTCCCAACTTTTGCAAGTGTTTCTATGGTCAAAAAAAGGTTGTAAAAGAAACAAAAAGAGATGGAATTTCCCCAAGATGATGAGTTTTTCAGCCCCTTTGGAAATTCTTCGCATGAGGTTCCTAGATCACAAAAATCATTTCCCAATCCATTTGAAAACTTCATAATAAGAGACAAGGAAGGTTGTGTGACTATAGAGGAAGTAGAGGTTGTTTCCCAAGTGTTGATAATGATGTTAGTCACAACAAAAGTGCAGATAAAATTCTCACAAGAAAACTATGAAGAACCTATCATTACTTGAAAGACTGAACTAGGGCAAACTAAAATTCCAAGTAAAAGGGGAAGTGTTGGCATAGCTTAATCCCAAGGCTCTAGTAGTCAGGTCTTGACCATATGAAGTTTTCTTTAGGGTATGATGTGATATTTTTGTTAATATCAAGGGGTCTATGGTTATCTTTCGTTTCTTTAAGAATCATAAGTATTAGATGGAAGTTTTCCAGTTCAATCATTAAACAATTTCATGAAATCAACAAATTTGCAATAATATTTCATGAATATCAAACAACTTTTCTATCACATAAGTAGATTTAGCTTAAAGAATTCATCATTTTATAGAAACAAAATATTTTCAATAATATTTTCAATCATTCATCTCTTTTTTGAAACATTTCCCAAAATTTAACATCTAATCTAAAATAAAGCATCAAAATACTTGAAAAATAAAATTGCTCCTAGGTATTCTCCTTGCATTCCCCAAGATTTAATCAAATCAAAGCAAACCACTCTATACTTCACCATATTTCTTCACAACTATGCATAAAATGGTGTGAGCTTTTAAAGAAGGGGGTTTAGTTTGGACACTTAGTAGGTTAGGTAAGCACCCTTAAATGACGCAACATATAGGCTTGTCTAGATGAACAAACAAACCAGCTAAAAAAGATACATGAGATAGGTAGCTTTCAAATTGGCTTCAATATTGATGAAGTTCTATATGAATACAAGATTTTAATCTAGAATGATTCAAAAAGTAGGAAAAAAGAACAAAACATAGAGAATTTTTGGCTCTTTCAACATCCACAAAATTTGAACTTAACTTAAGAAAAGGTATCCCCTGGCCTTTTATTGAAACATGACACAAGTAGGATAAGAAAAATACATGGGAGGAAATCCAAGAGATGAATCATGGCAAGGCATGTGGAATGTGGCAACTAGTAAGAGAATTGAAAATGAAGTCAACGAAGGTCAACCTTCATTTACATGTTGAAATCCTTTGGGTCTTTCATCTTCTTATAATTTCCAGGCTAATAATTTGAATCTAAATAATATGTAGGAACTTTTCCATACATTAAAAATGATTGCTTTATCATCTTGGTCCTACATTCTAGTTCTACCTCAAAATTTCTACTCTCGAGAATGGGCTTCCCTAGAGGTTGGCGCTCTCCTTCACCACATGTGTAATACAAGGATTCCTAGTATTCTGATGACTCAAGCTCCTCCTTTGCATAACTTTCCAAAATGTGTAGCCTGATTTGGATATGATTCTATCCATGATCCAAATTTTCCTGACCGTCCGTACAAAAACTTTTCATCGCAATTTGCTTCTCCTCCAATCACCAATTCCAACTATTAAATTCCTTTTAAAATTTTTATAAAAATCTCATGTGAATAAAACCATTATTAATTCATCATCATTATAAATCCATCATAAATAACACACTTTCCATGAAATCATCTATTGTTATGTAATAATTCTTTCTAATTGAGTTACCAGACCATCAGACCTTTTAGATAACATTAAAA
>VDFB02271358.1:230263445-230278036 GCA_007258455.2 Sequoia sempervirens
AATCAGTTAGAAGGATAGAAGATTGACTATAGAGATTAGTCAAAACTGTAATCAAGCATTGTAGATGCTATTCTATCAGTTCACTCTTTTGTATTCAATACAAATCATTATAAGGCAGAGAACCAATCTTATTTGAGTAGTGAGCTTTAGGCAGTGTGCCTAAATGCAAGTACATTCCCATTTTGCAAACCTTCTTTTGGGTATACTCATATTATATTGTGGATTGGCCATTCATCATGGTTTTTCCCCTAACAAGGTTTCCACATAAAAAATCCTGTGTTATGGTGTTGTGATTGTGTTCTTTTTTCTCATGCATATTTCTTTTGTTGAATGGTTAAGTGAGTTAAAGATCAGAGTAATAAAATTAAATTTTTGCACAACACTGATTAATGCCCCCTCTCAGTGTTGCTTGTTTCCAACACTTTTATCCTTAATTAATCATGTTGATTTTTCCACCAAAAACTTACATTGATGATTCCATCAATTGTATTTCACTTTTCAATCAACCAGATTAAGCTTCATTATACATCACCAAATAGATCAAAGTTAGTCATGCCAAAAAAACATCAATATTACTTCAGAGAGGGGGAACCAATACGATATGTATTGCAAAACCCCCCGGAGCCAAAGCAGTTGCCTCATATTCTAAAAGAGCTTGTACTGAGATCCATTAACACAAAAGAGCTCCCCACACTCATTTCCTTTTTCTTCCAAACCATGATGGTCATCTTCTTAGATTCATCTGATTCTGCAACCTTCTTTTATTTTCAAACTTTTTCAGGGAAACATATTTGCACATGTTAGCATAATGTCTAGATTGAATGCAATTGTAACATCTTTGTCCTAACTTAACTCAGTGAACCCTAGATCTGCATTGATTAGCTTTGTGACCATAATCACGGTATAAATGGAAATTTTCATGAAAGAGATTATTCATTCCATTCCTTCTAACCGGATTAGATAATTGATTACTGTAATTACTTTCTTTGTGACCAAACTTGTGATAGTTAAAGCATTGAGTACTCGGTTACTTCTTGCTTCTACACTCTACAACCTTATGTCCAAATTTTTTTGCAAAAAAAATAATGACCATTAAATGATAAGTACCTTTGAGAAATTTTTTTCTTGATCAGAGGTCTTTTTTATAGGTTTTCTAGAGTTCTAAACCTTGCTTGTTACAACAAATCTTGCTTTAGCTTCAACTTCTTTGTCTTACCCTTAGTATTCATATTTGAGCTTTCACTTGAGAAGCCAAGTCCTTCCTTATCCTTGTGACACTTTTTTATGTACAAGAGTTGATTTATTATTATGCTACTTTCACATACTCTTGCTTCTGATTTCATCCTTCTTAACTCTTGATCTAACTTCTTATTTACTTCTAATTTCTATTTGATGGTATCTTTGAGATTTTCTTTAGTCTTCTTCCATTGTTTGATGGTATCTTTGATATATTTTTTATTCTTCTTGCATTCATCCAACTGTAGTTTTAGATTCACAACACTTTCCTTTGACTCCTTAAATTCCTCACAAACCTCTTTGTGTCTTGCTTTGAATTTCTAGATTTTCTCCCTTAGCTTTGAGATAAAAGAATTTTCCTCCTTGATGTTTTCTTTCAATTCTTCATTTTTAGATTTTGTGCTTTCCATGTCATCTAACATTTGCTTCATTTCTTCATCAAAGTAATAGTCTCCTACCATTTTTTTAAACTTCTAAGATCTCCCTCAAGTAGTTAAGCTCTAATTGCAAGGGACTATGCTATAATACCAATTGTTGAACAGTCTAAATAACTAAGAGAGGGGTGAATCAATTATCATAAAATAGCTTTCTTGACTTTAATTAATTTGGAGAAAATATTAAATCAATCAAATAAAATAGATATGAACATGAAAGCACATAACAAAACCATGCATAATGAGCACCAAAATTTATGTGGAAACCTAAGATGGGTAAAACTATAAAGAATGCTAATTCTTAATTAAAGAATATTGGTCAAGGTGACACTAGTTAAGGTGATTTTTACAAAGGGTTCAATACCAAAATGCTCACTATTGGTGGGATCACTACCTAACTAATACAAAAAAAATTTATTACAAAATAGTCTTACTAATAGAACATGAGCCGATGAGGTTGTATCTGCATATGCATGAAGTTAGTTCCGATTTAGAGTATAATATTGTCTGCAGCAAATCCGGTCAAGAGTCTTCTACTCACCTTCCTTGCACAACCTTTGTACTAATAATTACTTCTTCTTGACACTTTCCTTCCAATTGCTTCTCTATTTATTTCTGCATAATCCTTTGCACCCTTTTTCTCTTTCGCACATACTACACTTCTTTTTCAGAACCAAAGAGATGTTCAATATATATATGTACCTGCAAAACAAAATAAGTCAACCTAGCAAAACATGTTATCTTTGAAGAACAACCTTGAAACACTCAATAAGGCTTGGCGTGCTAGCACTAGACCTAAAGGATAGGTCACACATAAAGATCTCCTTATCATGTTACCATGGGACCCATAAACAAGTCATACATAAGATAAGTTCATGACATAGAATAATTATCAAAAGATAGTGAACTTTGAATTAGATGAGATATATTATGGAGCCAATGTGAATGCCACAACCAAGACCAAGTCTTGATCTCAATTAATTTTAGTATCAACTGAAGGAATACAGTTAGACATTCAAAGACTTGTAACATGCTACATGAATGTCAAGATAGCAAGGATACTCAAAATAAGCTTTGAGCACAACATATAGCATCAAAGGATTAGTCTTCATTATTTTTCATTAATTGACTTTCATGGATGTCCCAAAAAGGAGTACTGCCATATCCAGATCAAGGATAACATCCATACTACACAACATCATAGCACATGACAAGATATATCATTTTTGTATATCATTCGAAGCACAACCTTCCGGATCACAAGTTTTGACATCAATGACAACAATGCCAAATCTTCTCAACAACTTCTCAACAATTTATGACTATGTCCATGAACACATTATTTCCCCTAACCTCTCTGGTAACCAATGCAATACATTCATCCATAAAGCCTCCTAGTATGCCATAATTGGTGACACCCTTTATAGACGATCCCTTGACAATACCCTTTTGCAATGTCTCGATACTAAAGAAGCATAAACAACCTTGCATGAAGTACACAAGGGTATATATGGATCCCATTCTAGTGGTCCAACCCTAGCCAAGAATATTATGAGAGTGGGATACTACTAGCCTACAATGGAACAAGATGCATATCACTTCATCAAAAGATGTCAAAAATGTCAAATTCATGGAGACTTGATACATGCACTAGCACAATATTTGTATCTAATAACATCACCATGGCCCTTTTCCTAATGGGGACTTGACCAAATAGGTAAGATCCATCCCATGTCATCTAATGACCACAAATTTATCATCACCACAACCGAATACTTTACCAAATGGATTGAGGCCATTCTAATGACATACATCACCAAAAAATAAATCTCAAAGTTTATCCTCAACTATATCATTTTTTGATATGGTGTCCCTTAATCCATCATCACAAAAATGGGTCATCCATTCAAGAACCAAGAAGTCCACCAGCTCTATGAAAATTTCCATATCCAACATCTTTTTTCCACTCCATACTACCCACATGGAAATGGCCAAGCTAAGGTGTCAAATAAAACCATTCTCAATTTATCCTTAAAAAGACTACCGATGATGTTGGTTATGACTAGCACCTCCAACTTAACCCCACTTGATGGGCCTACCACGCAAGCATTTGCACTCCCACAAATGCTACTCCATATTCACTGGTCTTTGGGTTTGAATCCATCTTTCCTATTGAGGTGAAATTACCTTCCCTAAGGGTATCCATGCAAGGGAAAATCACTGATGAAGAATACCATGTATCAAGGCTACATGAGTTGGAATTTCTAGATGAATAGATAAAAAATGCATTGGTCCATTTACAAGCATATTCAAGAATCACCTCTATTACAAATATAATAAGTAAATTTTGAATCAACACTTTGAAGTTGGTGACTTGGTGTTAATGGAGAATCCTAAGAACCAAACAAAATAAGAAAAGCTAGGGAAATTTGAGACAAATTGGTTGGGTCTCTATATTGTCACAACATTCTTTAGATTAGAAGCATATCAGCTTTCAACTCCTGAAGGGGAACCCATGTTAGAACTGATCAAAAGTTTAAGCATATGTAGATTCTATGCTTAGCTTCAGAGAGGTCTCGTCATAACCATAAAAATACAACAACAAAAAAAATTAGTTACCTTGATGAAAACCTAGCAAATAGGTATCTTGGTGACATCAATAAATAAACAAATAAAAATCAAGAAAATAGTAAAGAGAAATAATCCATCCAATAGGGAAAACCACTTCAATGGTCTTGTGGATAAGTACTATGGTGAAGACCTAGAAAACAGGCATCATGTGTAGTTGAAATTTTCTATCATATTCCATCATTCCAATCTAACTTTTCTTGTCATTCACTCTTCCTATATAATCGATAATAATGTTTGGTTGTCCTTTCCATAACCTATAATGATTGATATTTTGCATCTTTTCACCTTTCATATCCATCTACCATAACACCTATCTCATTCCACCCCTAATAAATTTGTCTTATACCCAAAAGGGGGAAAATACTTGACCTAGGTCATCCTTGGATCCTACATTTGTTATTGGAGCCCACTATATCAAAAAGACAAAAAAAATCAAAATTCCCTAAAAAGAAAAGAAATAAAATATTCCCAAAAAAATAAAATTAAATATTCCTAAAAATCCAAAAAAAAAAACATGTCAAAAGCCATCCAAATAACCTTAAAAAATCCTAAAAATAGAGTCAAAAGTTAGTCATGTCAGTCCAAGTCCAGTCGAACTATGTTTCCTCTATGACTTAACATAGGAAAGGCCATCTATTGATGAGCCCTTGAGGCATCGGGTCAATTCTGTTAGGTTTGGTCATATAAAAATAATGATATGATCCTTTGTCAATAAACAAAGTCAAGTCATGTTGAACTATGAGGTCTCTATGCAACAGTTCATTCAGGATCATGTAGCTACTCTTCCTACAGTAGAAGGCTTTAGCCTTTCTCTTGTAGCTTCACCGTAATTTTGAAAAGCATGCTCATAATAAAGGTTTTCTTTTTAAGGAAACCCCTTTTTCTTCATTTTCACTTGTCGCCACATCTCACTTCTTTATCTTCCATCCATCCATTCATCTCGTCTGCCCACATCACCCATCCACCTTATTCATCCACATCGCCCTTAATTATGATATCATTCCCAACTTTGAATTCATGAAGAAGTCATCATCTTTCTTCACACATACATGCATTTATCGAAGGTATGCCATATCTTTTGTTATCGCATATTTGATTTATTTTATTCCATTCATTTACTACTATGTCTGTATCAGTCATTATTACCCGATCTCTGCCTATTCTTTCATACATGTGAGGACACATGTCATACTCTAAGTAGGGGGTAGGGTAATTCACTTTTAAAACCTGTCTTTTTGCCACTGCCACAACTACTCAGATAACCTTTCTTTATTATTTTTTTGGTACTTTCCAAATATGATCGCGTGTCTTTTTCATTGTATTTTTTTCTTGTAAATTACAATCAAAACTGCTTGTTCAAAAAGTTCATTTTTGGAAATGAGAGAAATGTGACGGCACGACAGAAGAGAAAAACCAAAACAAAAAGGGAAATAGAGAGGAAATTTTTTGAATTTTCAGCAGGGAGTTGAGTTCAGCTAAGGGAAAACTGTGAACATGGGTGGTCAGCTGGTGCGACATGAGCTTGTAGCTCATG
Source organism: Sequoia sempervirens (assembly GCA_007258455.2). Lineage (NCBI taxonomy): Eukaryota > Viridiplantae > Streptophyta > Pinopsida > Cupressales > Cupressaceae > Sequoia > Sequoia sempervirens. The sequence continues at coordinate 230,269,281 of VDFB02271358.1, forward strand.
AGTTGCTATTGTAAAATCCTCAAACAATCTAGGCATTCAGCCTCTGTGGATGGTTAAATTACTTCTTGAGTTTAAATGCTTTCAATGAGGAGGGTGCTGGCGAATTTTTGAGAACCCTTTCTGAAGGGGAGGCTACTATATGGGGTCTAACGGTTGTTGTAACTAAAGAAAGAATTGCTGAAGTAACCGGGCTTTCAGCCATTGGAGAAAATTTTTCTTCAGATGCTGCCTCTGCAAGGGCTAAATTTTCAATACCCTCTGATAGACCTTTGGAAGACTCCAACTAGGGATGGAAGCGAGTATCATTGCCTCCTCCTTATTCAGAATACATTGCTTACATAATCAGGTATTTAACCTATGAAGGCCATTTCTCTTACCTGCATTCTTACCATTTCAAATTGTTAGGTCATATGAGGCATGGGTTAGCTGTAAATATTCTGAATTTCTTGTTAAAATTTTTGGAAAAAAGTTCCCATGGAACCCAATAGGGGAAAGATAATTCTATTGCTCACCATGGCCTTATCAAATTATTGATTGAATGCTCTTTGAGAGATGTCTCACCTCTTTCTTGGCAACAATTTGTTGCCCAAAAGAGCTTGTAAATTCCATAACCCCCTAGGGTACTTACCCCATGGCCTCAAAAAAAGAAAGAAGAAATTGCTTCTACTAGTAGAAGAATAGGGCAAGGGTCATCTACTCCTGTGGCACCTGGTCCTACAGCTCTCACACCAGAATTCTCTTCCTGGGTACAAACTAGGTCTGCCACTAGGAGAGAGAAGGGAAAAAAAGGTAGGAGGGTCATCTAGGGTGGAACAAACCCCAAAGTCTGACCCTCGTTCTCATAAAAGGCAATGCCTTTCTCCTACAACATCTTCTCATGCAACCGTCTCTCCTACAACAACACCTATTGCTATCACTAGTTCACCATCATCCTCTAGCAGGGAAAAACCCTCTAGACAGTCTAGAAAAAGGAAAGGTACAAGAACACCTCCTGTAGCTGCACCAGTGCCAAGAAGAGTTTCCACAAGGAAACGATGTAAGACCTCCCCTATTTCACCTCAACCAGAGGTTATTGTAATTTCAAAAGAGTCCGTAGAGTCTGAATTTGATGTTTCTCATAATGTGTCTGAGAGTGTTGCACAGAGTTCATTCGTTCCTGAAGAGGAACAAATTGAGACAAAGGAAATTGAGCATAATGAAAAAGGAGTACCAAGTCTTGATGACTTGGCTGCCACTGCTATGCAAATTTCAGAGGAAACACAGTCTTCTTCACTGTAGTAACAAGAATTCATCCTGCAACAAGAGCAAGAACAAACTGAACAATTGGATGTGGCCAGTGAAGCTACATTCCCCCCTGTGACTTGTCAAGCCATTGTTTTTTATAAGAAGACATTCTTGATTAAGTTTCTGGAATATGTCAAAGCTAATTGGAAACTAGTTACATTGAAAACCCTAACTTTCTGGCACCTAGCCCAAACTGACATGCAACAAAGTCTATGGGAGGTAGAAAGGAAGAAGTTGAAAAAGGAAATTGAAAGTTAGAAATAGGAAATTCTTGAGTTACAAGGAAAAATGGATGAAATGTTAAAAGTAACTGGTCAGATTATGGAATGTAGACCACCACCCAGATTTTATGCTCTGTACCTTAAGGAACAATTCTTATGGTTCCAAATAATGACAATTTCTAGAAATCAAGATCCTATACTTCACACTGCTAAAGAATTCTACGACGCATACCAAGCAACCCCTAATTGGTTAAGAAATTCTTTGTGTGAATTTTATTTACATGGCTTTTTAATTCCATTCGAAATAGAATGGAGCCCTCTTTTGTATATTGGCGACATCCATTTGAGATCATTTATGTCATGGGCAGCAAATGAAGCAAATTATGGCAGACAGTGGGAAACATATGAGGAAACCAAAAGGAATGAGCCTATTCCATTGTGCCCTAAAAGTTTAGACCCCCACGTAATGTTGAAAACCTGGTTTATTCTGGCATATGGCATTCATAATAATATAGCTAGAATGGAAATATTTGATCTCAGGAAATAGGTATATGATGAATTTCAGGAACAACCATATTCATTTTGGAGACTGTCATACACCAGAAGTGAGAAAAGGTGGGAAATATTTACTGTTGGGCTAAGAAGGTTTGAGCCTCATAGTCCCCTAAATTTCACAACAGCTCTTAAATGATCAAGCAGATATATATTGTTGGGACTTCAAAAGAGATTTGAACTATGTTTGCCATTGACATTCAGACCTCCTATGCTAATGTGGCCCCTTTATCCTTACTAGGCTACAAATATTAATGATGATTCAAAAGCTCTTAGGCATGAGAGGTGGAAAACTTTTAGAGGATTTTATTACAGGTTTGGAACTCCATTTTAGAGTCATGCTACAACCACTAATTTCTGAGAGACCTAGGAAAGTTAATGTTGGAGGACCAGCATTGGGCTAAGTAGGGGGCAAATGATGAGCCCAAAATGTGCTCATAGTTTGGATATCATGATGAACTTTTAATACCTTTACTTTTGTTATTCATTGTTGTTTAAACTCTTTTGAAACTTTTTATTGGGATATCCTGTAGCAATATACTTTCATGTTCCTGCAGCCTATCCTGTTGTCTTATCCATATTTATTACCCCATTGACTCCCTAAATGATTGGTATATCGCATATAGTTTTTGAATGATGAAATAGATTTAAATATGTGATTAATGAATGGATATTGTTTATGTGCCATGTGCCTTTTCTTTCGCATCTGTTACCTTGTGTTTCATAGGTTGTTGAAGAAATTATGATCGAGTCAAGCGCAGCCGATCTAGGCATTGCAGTAAAGTCTATTTCCTGCACGACTTCGAGGAAGCTCTGGCGAAGAATCTTTGGCCAAAACTGTTGGGAAGGATTTTTAATGACAGTCAATCTAGAAAGAGTGGAGCGCTAGATTCTCTCTGGATCGGGTTGAACGGATAAATTCATTTATGAAGTCAATTCCTTGATTTTGGGATACGTTTTACTTCTATGTCTTTATTTGTTAGGGTTAGTTAGTTAGTTGTTCTCCTGACTTTAAATAAGTGCTCCTCCTACGCGAGTGAGCAGAAGATGGCTAGAAGTAAGATATAAGCATAGTGATAGGGAGATAGCAGATATCATGTAAGAGTCAGTATGATAATAATAAAAAGTAGAATCTGTATGACAAGAGATAGAGTTTGTTGTTAGTTTTCATATCAACAAAGCAATGTATACCATTCTGAGTTATGAATAAAGTTTGATGAAGTTTTGAGTTCAACACTTGTGTAATCAGTAGATGCTTGCTAAGGGGGCCCACTTAGTAAGTATATGTAGCTAGTTAGTTAGCTATTCTTTTTCTGTTGATCATCAGTTAGATTTCATCTTTGAATTTTTCATACAAACTCAGTCTTATATTGTTCTTGCAGCATAAGGCCAGTTCAAAGTTTGTGTCTCAGTCATAGCTGTTATGATTTCTATTTTAGTTAAATCATGGTTGAGTTAAGAAAACTTTGCATTACCTTCCTGTAGTGTAGATAGAATTCTTTCCAAGTATTTATTTCTATTAAGTTGTGACTGAAACTAGTTCTTAGTGCATATATTGTGCTACTCCATTCAAAGTATGTGTTCCCTAGTTTGACAAGTAAATGAACGTCCATACAGAGATATTAGTCACCTACTAGAATGTCCAATTCCCAAGATAGGTTTTACTGTGATTTTCATATCCTTTTGTGGGCACGACCATCACTCACAATAACTCAAACATTGTCACTAAATAATCATCAAAACATCAAACAAGTCATGAATCAAACAAGACAAATAAACCAAAAAATCTTCAAGTCAACTTGGTCAATTGTAAAAAAAATCAATAACATTAAGTCAACCTCAAACATCAAAATAGTCAACCACTTGTTGTATACAGGATGTGTCTTTCCTACAAGTTAGAAATTATCATTATTTTTTCATTCACCTTATAAAGGTGGTCACATGATCAAAACTAGACTTGACATCTTATAGCATGTTTCTTCTCTTGTCAAAATAATCAACCCATCAATCACCTAGTCAGTCAAAGATCAACAAAACAATTATTAGCAAACACTCTAAATGGATATTGACTTTGTTGGGCTATTTTTCCTTATAGTTTTGATGAGTCATGTTACTAGCTCTCTTGAGGATGTCTCATGACTCTTTTCTTTGACTATTGTTTATGGATTATCTTGGTAAAAATACTAGAGCAAATTTTCCTTTAGTATGAGTAAGGACATTCCTTCTTTGTGACTATTTTTTTTGCAAGTGGATGACCTTCCACACCTTGGTCTATATCATACCATAGTTTTTGTTGTCCATTTGTCACATTTTTACTGTCCAATGATGATTAATTCAAATCCTTTCATAGAACAATATAAATCTTTAAGTTGTCTCTGCTAACGCCATACTAACATCCATATCTCTCATGCTAACATTTCCTCTATCTGTATCTTGATAGAATCTTGTGACAAAAAAAATATCCTACATACATAAGCAGGTTAGGAAGAATAATAGATATCATTATCATAATAGGCATCATCAAATTAGTTCATTTATATTGCATATGAAAATACAAAAAACACATATTTCATCCATATGGCATTGTAATTTCATCATATTGCATTAAGCATGTCAATACATTTACATCACATCATAATCATATTCCACTATCATTTATCACATTACATATATATTGCATTGAAATTTTATAAGCATAACATAACATTGTCTCATAACATACCACATTGCATTACATGATCATATCATATCATTTTGACAACCATCATGATGCATTCACATAAAAAAATTATAATCATCACATTTGCATCCATAATCATAACATTAAATGCATCCATCTATCATCTAAACATCATATGTAAGCATAAACTAGTCAACCATCACAGTGTATTAACATATAGACTGCATAAAAAACATAAAAGCATAATCATCCATCACATAACATAATAAATGCATAACATAGGAAAGCATATCATGAATTGTTACCAAAATCATATCATATATATTGCTCAAAATGTGTTAGAATATAGTGTCAAGATGTGTCCCAAAAATAGAGCTCGCAAGCTCAATGGTCAAAAATACACATTTTTCCAAATACAATGATAGAATATTCCCTAGATTGAGTGACCATGGTCCCCAAAAGGTTACTGTTGTGGTTATGGCTATCTATCCTCTCGACGAGGAGAACTTGATGACCTCTGCTCTATCTGTGGCCTATCATATGGTCTTGATCGAGTCAGCCCTAAAACCTTGCCACTGCTTTGTGACCTATTATGCGAACATCTTCTATGAGACCTTCCATTGCTTAAGGACTTTGAGGTGCTTGGTGTTCTCTTCTCTGGTGGAACCTTGGCCTCATATAAGTCTCTAAGTATTGCTCCCTCCTGGTAGACCTGACAATCTCTCAGGCCATATTAATTGTCAACCCATTGTAGGTAGTAATGAAATCTATAACTCATTGTTCTTCTTGCTAGCTCTGCTATCACTGTTGCATCCTACTTTATCTATAGACCATCCCTCTCTATTCTCAATCCATTTCTCTCCATCCTTAATGCCCCCACCTCAACCTCCAGTTCCTAGATCCTAGTTGTTGACCCCTTTGACATTGGGTTAGTTTGGCATTGATGTCAAAATGACACTCAGGGTGCATAGTTAAAAGGAATTAATGTCAAAATGACACTCACCTTGATGCATATTTACAAGGTATTACTATAAAGGGATCTATAAAGGGATTAATGTGTATTTTCACTTTGCAAACTTATGAAAGGTTGAAGGGATTATTGGATTGATATTTGATGACTCTCATTCAACATTGGTGTTGATATTGTCACAACTTTGTTACATGGATTTGGAGGCAATTTTAATACCTTGATATTTCCTTGAGCATTGGTCATTATTGGTGAAACCCTAAAATTTTCATTGTTCCACTGGTTTTGTGTGAAAGCTTGTGTTTACTTCTCCCTTAGTGTTATTAGGGTTTAGGATTTTATCGCTCTATTCATTCACACCCTTAATCCATTTACTATCTTGTATTTGCTCATTGACCAGCTACACTAGGTCACTGCTTAAATCAAATGGCATTCTATAGCCCCTGATATCATCATTTTAACTGGCCCCATCATTTCATGTCACTCATCAAGCCTAGGAGGTCCCCTTTTCATAAGCAACTTATTCCCATGTGTGTTTTTACATCTTTTAAGTATGTTGCTCATGGTCCATTGCCCATCACAAGTTCTGTTTGAAATGCCCATGCTCATCACACAATGAGCAATATACTTCCTTTTGTAGCACCACTTGATTCCATCAATGTCAGCTTATCACTCATCATGTGTTCTGTTTGAACCACTTATGGTCATCTCATGATGAGTGATACATTTTTTTCAAACCGCAAACTTCTATCACCCATCATGCATTTTGCTCATACCCATGGATAGTGACCCATGATGAGCAATGTAGTTAAATTCATAACCAATCGTTGGTCCTTGCACTATCACTGGTTGTCTCATGTAATTCAAAGGAGAACTCATGACCATTGATGGGTGGAGTTCTACCCTATCGTGCAGGTTTGGTTTATCGCTAGTTGAGGAAGCTCGATAGAAAAGGAACCTACGATGAGTGAAGTAAAGTAGGGATCTCAAACTAGAATATTCCCATGGTTAGGTCAATGGTTGGAGTCTCATCAGTAGCTCTGAATCCATCGCTTGATGAGGTTGCAAAGCGTACTATGAACTGGCAATCAGCAATGTGTTCTGGGATGTGGCCAAGATCTTCCCATGATCAATAGGATTGACGATGAACGAGTCAAGGATGATTGGGTAAATATGTGGATGGATACATGGAAATTTCAAAGCACCTCCTTGCTATTTCCTAGTATAATCAACAAACCAATTGGTGATCCTAAATGAGCCTTGTTGATGGAGTTTTAAATCTAGGATAATTGATGGTGGAGAACAAGCATGCAATAATTGATCCTTTTTCTCACACGAGTGAGCCAGGATGCCCATTAATTATGACTAGCCTCAAATTCCTCTATTTAATGAGAATTTTTTGTAGCTTATTAAATCATTCATGAATTACCAGAGCATATATTTGACTGCTTCCAATACTAGAAAGATAATTTTAGGAGTTTCAAGCACAAGTTGTGCCAAGGTGGTTCCATGGCATCTTTGGACATGTAAGTGTGTATGCTTGTTGCATTTATATTATGGTTTAGTTTTTTTTGTGACTGAAATCTATGGTTTTTTTTCATTGTACATATGTGGGAAGTTTCTAGAAGTTGTGATTTATATTCATCTACATAATTGGCTCTCGTTGCTGTTATATCTAAAAAATATGAGTAAGCCAAGTACTCCTGTTACACATGTCTGGAGGTCTAAATGGTTGATTATACAAGAACCAGTTGCATATGTAACTAATGCCAAAACTCTCTTGGTAGAGGTGCTAATTGTTCCAAAGAAAAGGAGAAATGCACATAGGAAATGTGAGAAAGTTGTTGTTAGGAGTACCTATGCCCTTAGGAACAAAACTGTGTCGCGTGAACCAGGCGAGATAAAAGAAAGTGGGCCTATGTTTGTGAAAGAATTATTGAGACCTAGTATGGGTCATAGGGTTTGTTCGAAGAATACCACTACTCCTATTTTAATTTTAGGTAGTTCTTTCAGTGAAGAGGGATGAGTTGGCCCTGGCCCTAGCCAATGCCATGCATCTCTAGTGCCTTATAGAAACTTAGATGATGAGATTGTTATTATTGCAACTCCACTCTCTATCAAAAGGCTCGGTGATGGTGTTTACTCAACAGTTGACAAATTTGGGTAACACCCGTGTTCTCTTCTAATGGTTTTGGGTTTTTTGGATGTTGTGGTGATTAGATTTTTGGATGGTTGGTTCGTGGGTTCGTACAGTTGATGGAAATGGTGGTTATTTCGGTATTCATGAATGTGTTGGTTTTGGTGATTCTTTTGGAATGCTTGCATGGTGGCTTCAAAAAATGCTCCAGCATTCCTTTTTCCTTTTTTCTTTCCCATGGTGGTGGAATGATTAAAGATATAATGGCCTAGAAATCAACCGCAATGAAATGAAATGAATTATGAAATTATCATAAAATGTAATTACATTTGAGCCAGATGCTTGTTGCTCCCTTATATTATAAAAGGTATTTCATGGCTCAATGTAAGGGGTTCTAATCTAAATTTTGAGTCTAGTACATTCTAGGCAGGATTAGATCATAGGAAACAAAATGAAAATGGAGAATACTTGATGAATCTTCTTGTAAATTGTCTTGGTTATAGGTTATATATTTAATAGTCTTAAATGGTTTTACATGGAGTAATGGTATTGAAACCAATATAAATTCTAAAGCATATACTCTCCTTTTGTACATTTTTATATATCAAAAATGAAATTATCAAAGGTCTTTTCATTTATCTTTAGTGGTTCAATTGAATGTATGGATTTATTTCTTTGCTTTAGCTCAAAGGGTTAATTAGAATGCTTGAGGAAAGTCATGGTTTATTAGATGTTGTGGTTGTGTTTATGATATGTGGTTGCCATTTTTGTCAACACTATTAGCCTAAATGTATTTGAAGTTGTATATGTCTAGGATATTGATAAAATTGTAATAAATGAGTTCCAGGTTGTCAATGGTGAAGTGAAGTTCGATATGGTGGCTATTTCTATACATTGTTGATCAAATGTTATGGA
>VDFB02271358.1:230278136-230419773 GCA_007258455.2 Sequoia sempervirens
GCTATATGCTCTCGAGAAGGAAAGGTGTTTATCACCAATCTGGGGTATAAAGGTGGGTTGTATCAAGTATACAACCCCTTGGCCTATTGGCCTTTTAGGATTGTACTTGTCTTATGTGTGCTTTCTTATATTCAAAAAATTGTGCTTGTCAAGTGCTTGTTGGATTACTCAAACATTATACACGAATTACTCAAACATTATACACAACAGTCACAAATCTTGACACAAACAATCGACCTTAAACAACTCATACTTTTTAACAAAACATCAAAAAACAATCTCAATCCTCATTTTGAACTTAGACTTTGCATTGTTCATCTTAGTCCTCATTTTGAACCTAGACTTTGCATTAATCATTTTAGTCCTTCATCAACATTATCGTCTTAGTTCACATTTGACACTTTGGCTTTAACAACATCGTCATCTTGCATTAGTCATTTCCCTTAGACAAACGTCATTATCACTTTGCATTTAAACAACATCGTGACATCCACCACCTTTTCTTCCCTTCACCAACATATTGATAGGCTTTCTAGTAAAGTTGAATACGAATTACTCTAGAGAGGTCAATACCAAGAAGCCTCAGACTTTACGAGACAATTCATCCAAGCTGAAAATCAATGTCCTTCTTACCAACAACCCATCAGTCCTAGTCCTCTACCCATCTACCCTCACTACCAAAATTCACTTAACAAAAATCCTACCATTAATTCACAACACATGTCTAGTTATCACCCTTATCCTAACTTTGAAAAGGGAAACCAACTATCCACTAGCCCATTCCAAGTCTCCACATCATATGCTAGTCCTTCACCTATCAATCCTGTCAACATCTACATGCCCTATCAACCATCTATCAACTCATGTCAAGTCCCCACATCATACCATATCAATCCAATCCAAGTCTCCACGTCCTATTTTAGTCAACCTTACACTAATCAAGTCCAAGAATCCATGGAATATCTGGTCGAAGTCCCCATGTCACATCCTATGTCGTCACATCCTAATCTAGTCCAAGACTCCATGTCATACCCTTGTCCTTCACATACTAGTCCAATGCAAGTACCCATGTCATATCCTAGTCCTTCACATACTAGTCCAGTCCAAGTCCCCACATCCTATCCTAGTATGTCATTCATTAATCCTTTTCAAGTCATCCCCTCACAAGCCACATCTAGTCATGAAAATTCTGTCATTACTCAAAGTCAAATCCCATTTAATAAACTTGAGGATACATGTCAAAATGAAATCCCAAAGCATGACATTATAATGTCACCCTCATGTCAAGAACAAGGTAGTCCATCTCATGACCCTATTTCTGATTGTATCATCCATGACAACCCCGACTTTGACCAAGACCCTACCATTGACCAAGAAGTCCAAATCCATGACAACCCCATCTTGGACCAAGACCCTACCATGGACCAAGAAATCCAAAATGATTCACTCCTTGACCTTTACGCCATTTATGATCAAACACTTGGCGAACCTATACAAGCCTCAACTATTAACCCTTTCCAAACTGAGACACTTGCCTCCATGGGACACATAGACGATATTTCTCCAGAAAAAGAATCTTCCACTAGGGACATGCTTGCACTTGATCAAGTTATAATTGAAATCATTGGACTCTATGACACTAAACATAATGATGGCTTTGTCATTGCCTTGGAAGCACTAATAGAATCATCTAAACTTGACATGTCACAAGATTAGACCAAAGATATCAGTCAGAAATATGTCCAGCATGACAATAAAGCTAAGACACTTTATCAACTAGGGTCATCTTTCTTTATCAGAGTTGGATTTCTCGCAGATGAGAACATTACAAGTGATAGTGCCCACATATACCATGATGGGTTAGCATCTTTCTTTCAAAACAATAAATACCCCATCGCCAACAAAATCTGTCAAAGCATGCAATATCAAGGCAAAGGACTAGGCATACATGAAAAGGCATTTGAGAACCACTACAACTTTAGGAAAATTTCAAATATCAAGGTCTTGGGTATTCTTCAGTCAGCAAATCAAATTATGTTAGTGGTACTTCCTCGATATTAGGGGCAGCCTTGTCAGATACAAACATCAAAATGGATTCCATGAGAAATCCTTGTCATAAGATTGTTGCCATCACCCCTTCCACCCACACCATAAACCATCATTCTCAACATCTTAAACCTTCCCTTTTGAAACAACAAAGACAAAAGTCATACAAATCAAAAGGTGAAAATCAAATGTCAAAGGCCATCGAATTAGACAAAAAAACAAGTGGACAAATGAAATTAAAATGGATCCCAAAGAAAAGTGGATCAAGCAAAGAAAATATGTCAAAATAAAAAGTCAATAGATATGTGGAATGACAAGACAAGAGGACTCCCACATAAAACAAATGTCCACTTCCTTCAAAATGGTAATCAAACAAGGCATCTAAGAGTGTTGGTTGCAAATGTCATCCCTCCAAAATATTTCATCCACCATCCCAAGTTTGGAAAATAAAAAGTGATTCATTCCAATGTCCAAACAACATTTCCACGTCTACCATCATTTATCACAATCCTACATCTCGCCTAAAGTCCAAAAATCCCATGTCACAAATCTGTCACTTCATGGCAGCAACTCTTTACCACAAGGACTCTCATGGCACTCTATTACGATGTGCGTATTTTGATAAGGCCAACTCTAGTATCAGAAAGGATCACAATGACATCGATTAGTTGTATACAAGTGCTCTGATCCTGACAAGACAACTCCTTCAGCAAGGTCATTATTGGCATATCATGGCACTAGTCTCTACATTAACACTATCAGTGGAATCAGAATAGTCAGTGGTCATCTAAAGCATCCAGGCTATCAGCAAAATTAGAAATACAAAAAAAATGAAAAATGTAAAACATCGTCACCCTAATGAAAACTTGGCAAATAGGTGTCTTGGTGACACAAAAAAATCAGAAGTCAAGAAAATAGTAAAGAGAAAAATTTCATCCAATGGTGAAAACTTGGCAAACAAGCGTCATGTGTAAAATAAATCATCTATGTGGACTTTTACACTTGGGGGAAAGTCGTCTCATTTCCCATGCCTTCCTCATGACATTTATGTCCATCTAAACCCTATTATTTCCACACATTTTTTTCCACCTACCTTGGTCTTGACATAAAACTGGCACACATAAATCATGCTTTGGGAAAACTCTTGACATGCCTATCCTTTGGTCATACATTATTCATGAAATGTCATTTCATTGCTGACATAACCTCATTATCCTTATGTGACATAGTCCTTGAAAATCATATGATAATTCCCTTAGTCTCATGTCCCCCATCCTTTACTAAGGCCACTTCTCATCCTTTCATGTTTGTCACCTATTTTGGCTTTCCCTTATCAAACAATCTAAGAATACTCCACCATCCCATTTATTCCTAACCAAGTCATTCCAAATGCAATGAGTCTAATTCATACAAGCACATTATCCAAAACATTACTTGACTTTGTTCCTGGCCTGGCTATAGACCTTGATACTTTCATCACATTATCATCATCCTCACATTGTTTTGAGATGCATCATTCTCACATCAAACAACACTGTCATCACCTACCAATTGTTATTCAACTTGACTAGGGGCACAATAATGTTTTTCTTTGGATTCTCATGCATAGGAATCATTCACATGCATTTGTCATGATCCTCATAAACTGTCAAAAGTCTAAAAAAATTGTAAGATGTCAAAAGTCCAAAAAAAATCATAAACAGACAAAAGAAAAAATAAATTTGCAAAGTGTTGTAAAAAAAGACCAAAAACATTGCAAAAAGTCCTAAAAAGAGAACAAAAATATTGCAAAAACTCCTAAAAAAAGACCCAAAAACATCTTAAAATGTCTTGAAGAAACACCTAAAAATTGAAAAATGTTCTGAAGAAAACCACAACAAGATGTCAAACACAAAATCATCTCTTCTCAAATCTATCATGACAGTCAGTCAAGTCTTTGTCATTTTTTTGAACTACGTTGTCTCTGCACATTTGCTACGTAGGCAAGACTCATTTTTGAGTCCCTGAGACATTAGGTCACTCCTTTTAGGTTTGTCAAAATAAAATCATGACACAATCTTTGGTCATCAAGACAAAGTCATTGGTCATGTCGAACTACGAGGTCTCTAAGTGCATGACATAGGCAAGGCCATCTATCAATGATCCCCCAAGGCCGTACTAGGTCAATCCATTAGGGTTCATGGCATTACACTAGCACACATGTCAAAAGTTCTTCAAGTCAAAGAGAATCAGTCCCAAAAGGATAAAAATCATAAAGAAAATTATGACAATAATTTATTCAACATGACAATCTTATTGACACATATCATCATGACAATATCAACATATGGTCAACACAAGTCAAAATTGGTCAAAACAAGTCAAATCATCATAATCTGTCAAACGGTCAACTCTTGGTTAACCTTCAAATGTGTCCTTCTGAAAGATAACCTTTGCCATTTATGCCTTAGGATGTGTCCTTCCTAGGCATCATCACGATCATTCAACATTTTGAGGGATCCTCCTGACATCTAAGGATCACTCCTCTTGACATCAGTATTCTTCAGATGTGTCCTTCTGAAGAACAAACTTTGTCATTTATGCCTTAGGATGTGTCCTTCCTAGGCATCGTCATCGTCACTGTCACGTGGTATTTTGAGGGATCCCTTTTGACATTTAGGGATAAATCCTCTTGACATCAACATTATTTAGGATGCAACCTTCCTAAATTTGACAATTTTTGACATTTGTCATCTGAGCATCATCAAAGCTTTGACACTCTGGCATCTCATCATTATCAAACCTGACATCTTAACATCAGAACAATGGATATCCAGATGCACTTGGAAAACATTTGGCACTTTTATTTTGGCTTTTTATCATGTTATTAGTTTTTCAGCGAGATCCAAATAACAAGATTTAGAGAAATAACGACATATCATGACAATTGACACACATGACTACTAGTTTCTCAGTGAGGTCCTGATTCTAGGATTTAGAAAAATAGTGAGGTATCATGATAAGGGCTCTATTTTTATATTTTGGCAATCATGTTGCTATTTTCTTAAGGATGTCCTGGAAACAGGATTTAGAGAAGCAACAATGTTTCATGAATTGTCCTTGTCCTTTTCTACTTGTGGTTGATTATGACAAAAAGACTAGGGCAATCACGCTCTTAGTTTGAGTCATGATCATCCTTGTCTATGACTACTTGTCTTATGTGATGGTACAACCTTGCACACCTTGATCTATGTCATATCATGGTGTTTGCTGGCCATTACAATAGTTTTCCCAATGATGATTAAGAGCAATAAATATTAAAGTCCTATGGTAAAGTTTTGAAGGATTTGGTCTAGGAACTAAAATGCATCTCTCATCGGTCTAGTCATCTTCTCTCATCAGTCTGGTCATCTTCCCTCGTCAATATTGTCATCATCTCTCATCCATCTCACGATGATATCCTGTGACATCCAAAAACATAAGTGCATACATGATCATATAAACATTGCATTAGTTCCATACATAACATCATCCATAGCATTAAATCATATACATAATCACAAACATTGCATTAACATAATCATCAACATTGCATCCATTTAATAAATAAATTATGCATATCATTATCATCATCATCTCATATAAGTAAGCATGGCATCATCATGGCATCATAATCATAAGTAAGCATCATAGGACATACATGATACATCCTAAATCAATATCATACATCACATATATCATAATTCATAAATCAAAGAACATCACATAACACACATGTAGGCTGCATCAAAACTGCATCATCATATAATATCATCTCAAAAATGTACAATTTCATAAGATAAATTCAAGAGATATCCCAAAAATGGAGCTCGCAGGCTCAATAGTCTATACATAATGTGTCCTAATAAAAAACATTCCCCTAGGGTAGACTCTCATCATCCCCTCATGGTGAAGAGTGTGGTGGCTAGAGCTCTATGACTGGCACTGAAATGATGGGTGGACCTATAGCAGCCTCTGCCTATGCAACCAATGGAACTGACACTGATGGCATCATCTCCATGGTAATGGACACCTGTGATCTCATTGCTTCCTGACTCTGTGATGCTGACGGATCCACCACTGGTGGCTACCTCTGCACTGACCTCTACACTGAACCAGTAGACCTATGACTATGGCTCGAGTGATGACTCAAGGTGTGTCTACGTGAATGGTGGGACCTGTGCCCTGATGTGTGCCCTAAGGAGGTAGACCCTCCTACACTCATGTGACTCCTGTTGCCATTGGCACTCCCTGATCTATGTCCATTGCTTGTCCTCATTTGTGAGCATGATAGTGTTGGATCTCGTCACTCAAGAGGCACCTCCTGCTCATATAAGGTTCTATACTATCCCAGCCTTGTGCTCACCCTGGCCAGCTCATGAGTAATATCCCTAGATGGTCTTGTGCATAATGCTACAAACTCAACACACCACTGAGCTAAGTCCTCCTAGCGGATCACTGCTTGATCCCGCTCTACCCGAGCCACCTCTAGCTCTGACTGTAGTGCTCTGACCTGGGCCATGCTCTCATCCAGTCTCCTATATAAATTGGCCACCCTCTCATTTGTCATGGCATCCTGGGGCAATCTCGAGGAGGACAGTATCTCCTCCTCTTCCTCCACCATCTGCCATATGAGGAGTCTCTCGGCCTCATACATGGAATCACCCTCATCATCGTCATCCTCAACCACATCCTCTCCATCGACTCCCTCATCTCAAGGCACATCCATGTTTATCCTCCTCTTGTCTCCCCTCCTCCTCTCATCTCTCCTCTGCCACATCCTCCTCCTCTCGGCTGCTCCTCCTCCCTCTCCTCCTCTGCCACATCCTCCTCTTGTCCCCCTACCTCTGCCTTAGCCACATGCTCATCCATCCACCTCCACCTAGCCACATCCTCCTCTGCTCTCCCTCCTTAGCCACCTTGGGGATAGCATCTAATGCTATCCTCGCCACATGTGGGTGCACCCTCTAGCCCTGTCCCTGACCATCTCTCCTCTGCCTCTAGCCATCTCCCCCATCATCTTTGTCGTCTCCATCATCTCCACCCTGGCCTCCGTCTCTGCCCCCATCCCTGCCTCCATCCCATTCTCCATCTTTCCCCCTGCCTCTGTCCCTGCCTCCATCCTTTCCCCAACCTTTTCCCTTGTCATTGTCCCTACCTCCTCGCCTAGCTCTCGGAACATGAGGTATCACTAACCACCCATCCACAAGTGTTGGGCCATCTGGATCTGTCAATGGCACTAGTATGTGTGCCTACCACCATAGATCATAGTCTACTATGGTCCTGAGATTGGTAACCCCACCTCTCCATCCCCACAGCTGGGCTTCTATCCCATCAATTTGCTACTCTACAAAGGCTACTAGTATGGCTAGGCCCCAAGCATACTCTCTAGAAGACCATAGGTACTCAGTTGTCCCTACTGCTCTCCAAATTGCCTGAGGACATGCTACGACAGATACATCTCTATAATCAGCGAACTCTGCACCGTCTTGCTGATCAAGTAGCAGTATTGTCCACATAAGTTTGGGTGGTCATCCTCATCATCCCACTACTTGCAGTCTCTATACAGTCTCCAAATAAATATCAACATGGTATCAATCATGTGACACCACCAATCGGTCTCCCCCATCCATGTCTACTGTAGTGCACTGGCATAATAGTATGCATAAGGCATCCCCTCAGCCAACTGCAGTCTTTGAATGGGAGGTCAAAATATGGCTATGTGCTCCCATGCCCAAATCATCATCAAGGTGGTGCCACATGAGATACTCTCTGCTTGTCTATACACAACCTTGTGGAGTTGATGGTAGAATGTGCCTAATAAACACAGGCCCCAAGCATAAACTGTCCTGTCCCGCTGCATCCCAACCAAGATGTCTCCCTAACCAATAGGAAACCCATGCCTGTGATAGTCAAGAATTAGTATCCCACCAATAAGAGTCGCTAGGAAGGCATCAAAATGAGCATAGTGCTCTACAATGAACTCCTATTGGATTTCGTATCCCTAGATATCGAGTCCTACACCCTCATCTTGGTAGTACACCTAGAAAGTCTACTCACCATGGCGAGGGTTGTAGATGATCCGCTCTCCTTAGATCGACACTCGTAGAAAGCGGTACACATCCTCTAATGTGATGGTCGCCTCATCTATCAGCTGGTGGAAAGAATAGGTCTTTGAATGCCAATGCTCACATAGTGCACTCAGTAGTCCCCTATTTTCCTGAATGGCAGGCATATAGGCAACATAGAACAAAAGTAGCTACATCAATCATCGCCACTCTCGTGGGCTCAGCTAATCAGCAAACCTAAAGGTCGTTAGTCTACTCTCTCGGGTGTAAATTGAGGCAAGCTGTCTCTGCAAGAAGCCAAACAATGCGTCAGTACCTTCTGCACAACTATCAGTATTATCAAAAGCATTTAAGGTTTCACAAACATCAAAATCAACCCTAGTCAAAGTCAAAGTCAAATGTGTCGCATTGATTGCAAATGTGTTGCGAAACATCAAATGCATCGTTTCATACTTCAAATATGTCAGAAGAAGGCAATTACATCGCTCAGGTGCTCAACTAAATCGCATCAGGTCATTTGCATTGTGAAATTTGACAATTGCATCATTTCATTCAATTGCGTCACAAAATACCAATGATTGCGGTGAAAACTTATGATTGCGGCAATTGAGAATTCAAATGCGAGACACAAAGGCGAATGAGTAAGACTTTTTCACAAATATGGCACAAAACCATGGATTTCCCTAAATTACCATTGCAATTACATCGCGACACATCAAATGCATTGAACACAAATGCGAAAACATGTGTGTCGTGGCACATTCATTATTCCCCCTAGAAACCTAATTTTGGCATGCAAAATAAAAAAATACAAAGTATGATAAGGGTATATACTGCTGGCTCTAAGCCCTCTAGCCACCTGAAATTCTGTAGGATCTCGTTGCGATGCTCTATCACTGGAATCACCATCCTCACTACACTCCTTTTCACTCTGAGCTCTCAAAATTCGCAATGTAAATATTAGAAATGAATTGACTTTTACCCCTTTGTCAACCTATTTATAAAGTCAAAATGGCATTTGTCAACTGGGTTATTATTGGAGGTTCATTGGACCAACTTTGACCACCTTGTTCACTACCTTAAACATGTCAGAATCCAAAACCGACTGCGCCATTGTTTTTCTAGTATTCCAATTGACTTATCGGGACCCTTTCCAAATTTTTATGTCGCTGACCCAAAATTTTAAAAAAATTCTGAGGGGGAATAAATACTCTATACCTTCACTAAGGCATGGATTTTACTTATTTTCTTTGTCACAACGCGACAAGTGACATTATGATAAAGAGGGGAAAAATGTAGACACCTAAACATTGACCTAGCCCTACAAGCTCTATTTTTACCACTTTCGTCCTAGCATAATTATGACATTTAATTATGTCTTTGGTCCACATTCGACTATTAATTAAATAATTCATAATTATTTAATTAATTTAGGTCCTTTTATTCTTCATGATTATTAAATAAATAAATCTTATTTATTTATTAAATATGTCATTAATTATTTGAGTCTTCCCCTAATTAAATAAATTTCTAAATTTATTTAATTACCCTTCTTCAGTCACTTCTTCCTGATTATTAGATAAATAAGTTTTATTTATTTATTTAATATGTCACTAATTGTCATAATTAAATGAAATGATTAATTTATTTAATTATTTAATCTTATCCTCTAAATTAAATAATTATCTTTAATTATTTAATTGTCGAAATTAATATTCCTCTCATTTTAAATAAATAAAATTATTTAAAATGTCATCACATTCTTAACTAATAGTCCATTTTGGTAAATAATCTGAAAATCGATTATTTATTATTTCACAAAATCCATATTTTGAATTAATTTAATTCAAATTGGTAACTTTCCTCTAAAAATCAAGTAATCGGGCAGATTCTTGATTTTTCAAATCTGATCTCCAGTTCAACTCTTATCTTCTTGATTTTTGAATTAATTGTCTCATTTATTCTCCACTGCCAATTCGATTCTCTTAGATGAAATCTTGACCACTCGCTTAATGATTTTTCCCTAACCCTAATTAGGGATTATCACATTTAATCTAAGCCTTTGATTTTAGGTCTCTATCAATAGTCAATCTCGTCTGTCCATTCAAAATGGCATTTTCTATAAAATGCCATTTTCCTCTCATTTTTAGATTACACATTAGATGCACATAGATTACACACTGAAACACTTAGAGATTTTACAGATATTGCAGCATTTATTATCTTATTCCACTTAGTCTTGGCATTTTTAGGCATAGGCATAGGCATTTAGATTCAAATCCTTCAAAGCTTGTGTAGGACTTCGTCAGGGATTGCTCGCACGTTTGATCTGAGGGCAACACAAATCAACAAGTTAGAAGGTGTAATAGAGATTAGCCATGGAGAATGAAAACATTGGGTGAGATTGTTCTACTTTATGTGTTTTTGTTTATTGTTACTTTGCACTTCATTATTTCTTTGGGTTTATGCTTTCAATTCATTTTATAATATAACCTTAAAATTAACCCATTGATACGGAATTGGTTTGTAGTGAAATAGAGAAACCCTTTGTAATTTATTTTTCTTCATGATTGAAAATTGTGTTGTAATATCATGTCAATGAGACAAAAATTAACCTTTTCCAGTAAGGCTAGTGAGGTTTTGTGGCCAATGAGGCTTTTCCAGTGAGACGTTCTACAACCAATGAAGCTTTTCTAGTGAGGAATTTTGATTAAGCTAGTGAGGCATCTTATTGAGTGGTTTTTCATTCCTATGAGGGTTTTCCACTCAAGAAAAAAATTGTGTTATGATGTGATTGCCTTTTTCTGATTATCTTTGTGTTTTCTCAAGTATTTCACATTTAATTGTTATGATGTTGTATTCAATCAATGAATGTTTGTTTCATTGAAATAACGTGAGCATAAATTGGTGCAAATTGATTAACTCAAATTGAATATCTTCTTATGTTCTTTATGATGAGAAAAGCTTGGAAACTCTACATATATGATGTTGGACTTAATAGTTGAACTGTTTTGGTCTTACATATTATAAGGTCAAAGTTTTGAAAGGTTAATCCAAGGTTGTTTGAAATTTTTCATACCACTGATTCAAACCCCCCTCTCAGTGGTATTGTACTCCAACAAGTGGTATTAGAGCATAGTTTCCGTATAGAAGTCTAATAGGCTTGGGTAGGTCTTGATAGTGGAGTATCATGGGAAAGTGTAGAATAAATAGAGAAAATAAAGATGCCAAGCAAAAGGTTGTACATCAAATCCCAATCAAGTCATGTAATGAGTTGTTGCATGAGTCTCTACTAAATTTTGATATAAAGTTTGATAAAAAAGGATGATCTTTTTGTTGAGATTGGTGATGAAGAAAGAGATCTCTTTGTGGATGAAGATGAATATGAATAAGACTATGATAAATAGGAGTGTGAAGTTGATTTAGAGGGTGAACTCTTGTGTTCTCTGGATACAATCAAGCAACTCAGCAAAGAAAATTAGAATTTAAAAGACCAACTTCAATAAGAAAAATATTCCAAAGACAAGGTATATTCATATCTTGCAAAAGATTCTTTAGAGTTTGAAGAAGCAAGAAATAAGATTGTTAACTTAAAGAGGAAAGTTTATGAATTTGATAAACTAATTATTTGTCTAAAAACTAAAGTTGAAGAAGCTAAAAGGGTTGTTGATTTTACAAAATCTAATCTTGAAGTCAAGACTAGTGAATTCCTAAAACTAGAGTTAGAAATAGTCTCTTTGAGAAAGGAGCTAGAAAAATAATCCTCTAAATTGTACAAGAGTTTTCAGTTTGAAAAGAGTATTTATTTCTTGAATGACATATTTAGTAAGCTAAAGCATCACAAAGACATTACAAGTTTAGGTTATGAAGAAGGACAATGTTCTAAAGCTAGAAATACTCCTAGAAAGAAGATTGACTTGAATTATCACTCTGATTCTCTTGATGAAGATAAGAAAAAAGCAAAAAAAAAAGTTGCTAAGGTTGGAAGAGGAAGAACAAATAGGCTCTCAAGACCTTCACCTATCAGGCAATATCACTCAATAAGGTATAACTACTCTCGAGTTCATGGTTATTGCTATTCTTGTCATGTTTATGGTCATAGAGCTAAATATCATAGAAATTTAAATTGTTGGATGAATAAAAGTTATAATCATGTGAGAAATCTCAAGAGAGGTTCATACAACATGCCTAGAAGAAATTATCCTTTCTTTGGTCTAGAAAACAACATTATATGTTATAGGTGTAATGATTTTGAACAAAAAGCTTAATGGTGTAAGAAAAGTTTGATGAAGATGATGGCACTCTCAAATTTTTCAAATTTGAAATGCCCATATTGAAATTTTTTCCTTTGCACTCTTAGAAGTGCACTTGAAAAATCTGCCTAAGTGACCTACTTTGGAGGGTCATAATTTGGTCCCTGTTGATTTTCGTGAAATTGTTTTTTGTAAGCCCACTCATGTGACATATTTGAATGTGCATGCCAATTTTCAACTTCCCATGATAAGTTTTGACTGAGTTTTGAAAAGTGAAGTTGGAGGGTTTTGGCACTTTTCTGTTGTTTGTGAGCGTTCAATTCTACAAAGTAGCCTCCCGTTTGAGCTTGCTTTTTGCAACTAGTTGACTATCAAGTCAAAATGATTGTTTCTCTCCATTATCCATACCAAAATGAGCTCCCATGTCAGTTTTCAGAGCTTTATGATGATATTTTCTATTTTTACCAAGTCAAAACCAAACATAATTTATTTAGTTTTGAACTTGCACTTTTAGAAACCTTTATGGGAGGTCAACTTTGACCTTAAAAATCTTTTGATGAATGATGATTGAAGTTAATCCCTCTTGAAAATGTGTTCAATTTACCAAAAAGATCTATTGTGTCCAGTGGTAGCTTGCCAGGAGTTGATTTGATATTTTTACGAAGAGGTGATTTGGTCAATTTTAATTGGTTTTGAAGAGGTTGTTGCAGAAAGTTCAACTAAGCAAATTTGACAGTTAATAACCTTTTCCTCATGATTTGTTTCTCCAAACCATCTTTTGCAATCCATTCTTAGATTAGATGCCTACATCATGTAAGTTTTCATGGCTCTAGGTGGTCGTTTGACTAGTTTTCTAGGCCAACTCTAGAGCCAACTTGGTCAGTTTTGACCATTTTTCAAATGTGCTAGAAAATAAGTCTTAATCACAACACACTTCATTTTTTCATCTCTGAAGCATTCTGAAGCAATGTCAGGTCAATTCAAGCATAAAAGTTGTTTAAAAATGAATATTTTTTTGGTCAAGCCACATGGAGCCCAACATGCTTTGCATTATTATGAGATTGGAAATGTTGAGTTTGGTCAATTGGAATATGATAATCTATCAATGGTTGTTTCAAATGATTTCTAGCTTGCAATGAATCATGTAAGGAAAACTCTTGAGCATAGCACCTAAGCATCAAAATATACAAAGTCCTTTCTAGCAAAGGACATGTGCTTTTCAATCAAATGGAAAAGGGAAAGTTTGGAAAGAATTCTATCTGAGCTTAAGATAGACATGGGGTTGTACACATCCCTAAAAAGAAGCTAAGTTTAAAGATGGAATTATTTCATTAAATCACCATTGTGAAGGCATTGTATCTTTATAAGCTTGAGCCATATTGAAATTGTGGCATGGATAATAGAAAGTTCTTGAAAATAAATGACAGGGCAGCCACATGGAAGTTTCATCATATACATTCATAACATTCTGGCTATTGAATGAATGAAGAGTAACATTGTTTTGCAAATTATGGTCATTGTAGGGTACTAATGGACAACATTGAGGATTAAATTTCAAACTTAGCAAGTGACTTTTTGCATGAAAGTAATGTATGTTTTCATGTGAATCATGTTGATTGTGATGAACATAATGCAACTACTTGCCATATAATGTTGCATTCAAGCTCAATTGTAAAGGTTGCATGTGTAAGTGTTACAAAAGCCATCAAAAAAGGGGAAAATTCTTATAGAAGGCATCGATAGTTGTAATGGAGGGATCAAAACTATGAGCAAAACTTCAAGGCATAGGTGAAAGCATGAAGTAGATGTGTGACCTGCTTGAAAAAGGTTTTATAATAAATATAATCCCAGGAAGAGGGCTCCACTAACACAAAGCATAATGGATAAAATGATTTTGTTAAAAGACCTCAGAGACCTTATAGTGAGCCTGTGCTAGATGAAGGCATGGACACCTATCAATGCATAGAAAATGCAGAGAGAAAGGCACATGGATTTGACATGATGCCTATGAAATATGGTCTCATGGAATGCCCCCACTGGCAGAGAGTAACACAAAATGAATTTGTTGAAAGTGCTTTAGAAATTCCAATCAAAAGCAATAATGGAGTAGTAGAGACAAGGCACAAAGACTTTAAAGAAAATGCAACTGGTAGAGTGGCACGCTAAAGCCAGGGTATGGGAATCCAATAGAGCACAATGAGAGGTAGCTACGCCAACTCAAGAAGCATAGGAAGGCATGTGAACATGTTTTCAAAAATGTCTCAATAAATGAAGGACATGGAAATCCTTGATCACTACTAACACAAAATGGATTTATTGAATAGACTTATGAAAATAGGGTAGTTCAATGTAGCCAAAGGGGAATGCTACACTAGCTTAGGCATCAAAAAATAGATTTGTTGAAAAGGCTTTAGCAAACTTAAAGCCAATGTATTGGAATGTGGAATTGTTTACGGTTTTCTACAATGAAAAGAAGGGATTCAAGAAAAAATGTTGGATCAGGGTGTGGGTACCTATCAAAACAAAGAGGATAGAGGTTTTATTTAACCTCTCAATGTAGCATAAGGAGGATCAGATAAATGAAAGGCATTGCATTGTGTAAGGGTACAAACATCCAAAAAAACATGAGGAATGACCCAAGGAACCATGTTGTGCAGTAATGGAGGGCCCCATAAAGTGTATACTTTGTAGGGTGTAGGTTTTAAAGTAATATGAGCGCATGTTCTAAAAGATTTTTGGTGTGGTATCATTATACAAACCAGCGCACTCCACAAGCTAAAGAAGGCGCTAGCATAAACATAGAACACTATGAATGCAGTGTGGGGAAAAAATAGTTTTGTTGAAGACTTTCAAAAATTGTTGAAGGAAGCTCATATATTTGTTGTGAAATGAAGGGCGCCGCCATGAACATGGGAAGCAGCTACATAGAAAATGTACAAAGGAAATATTAGGGCACAAGACAGGAGAGAAATACAATCAACGGTGGACAAAATCAATGTAAAAAGTAGCCATATCTTGACTTTTCCCCATGATCTTGTGGGTCTAAAGTGCCCACTTGTTATTTGTTGTAGGGTGCACGAAATTGTGCCACATGGAGGTGGTGGGCTTGACAAAGTTTCCTTGAGAGGGTGAAGTTTATGTGCCCAATGAAATTTTTAAAGGATGCCCCATTTAAATTTTAAATGGAAAAAGTATGAGCTATAAAGTGGAAAATGTTTAATGGGCCTCATTGATTCTTTTTTAAATGATGGGTAATAGTTTATTTTTAATATTTTCCTGATAAGGTAAAGTGAAATTCCTAGGAAATATTTTATAAGTGAACGAGTATTCATTGGGTGAGAAATTTTGTTGGTTGTAGAATGAAATGAATGGCCCAGGTGAATGTTTTGGGGCCCAGTGATTTATTAAAAGCATTGCTTTTAATACAAAGGAAAATATTTTAAAAAGGGTGCAAAGGGAGAATGCTTTACTTTGCTAAAGTAAAATATAATGTGCAACTCTAGCATTGTAAAAGAACAAAAATGTGAAAACTTTCATGGGGGAGATATTTTTTAGTTGATGGGTTAAAATGGTGTGAATTTCTCCACATGGGAAAATTTTATGTTGCTGGGAAACTTGGTGCAAAGGAAGAATTGGATGAAAAAGTTTGTTGCAAGAAAGAGAGAAGAGAGAAGCTTTACATTTTGGCTAATCAAAGAGCGAGAAGTTTCAAACTGTCATCAATAGATAAATTTCTAGAGTTTTCCTTCCTTCTATTTCTTCTCTTCTTTTCTCATTTGTATGGGTTCCAATTTTTGAAAGCTCTGCAAGTCAAGTAGAAGCTCTAGGTAGAATTGTAAAGCTAGGGTAAATTGTAACTGAGTCATTAATTTGAAAATGTCTGTGTTCTGAATTATTCTTTCATGTTTATATTTTATCTAATAATTTTCTTCGTGGCTAAAATGTAATGCTCTTTTGTATTTAATAATAGAAGATTATCTGAGTCTTTTCATACATAGTTGTTGCATTGGAGTTACAATTTTTATTTCCTTTTGTTCATGAAATGATGCAATTGCTTTAATAAATGACAGCTGCATTTACTATTGCCTTTTGTTAAGAGAAAAGTATAATTACTTCAATAAATGTGATAGGAGTGTTTTATTTCAGGTGGATCTAAAATAATGGTTACCTTATAAAGATTCAGTGGTCTTGTTGTCAAAATGTGATAACAATTGCAAATATCTTCGAAACATGTTCAACATTGTAGGATGAAATATTGGTTATGTGACTCCATAGCCCTCTTCTTGGCATTGGTCAAATTTTCATGCATCTGTTGTTTTCAATTTGGTCCCAATTCTTAAAATTAAAATCCATTTCAATTCTTTGTTGTGAGTAATTGTATCTGTCATGTTCTTCATGCTAGTTTCTAAAATTCACTCAATGTCTTAGCCAACGTTGAGTGATATTTTATGTTTCTTAGCATAATTCTATGAGAGCATTATTTGTTAAGCAATATCTTGTTAATTATGTGTCTAAATCTTTAGGTATTGCTAAAGGGTCACCCCCTAGGTCCTATAGAGCCTGAAGTGCAAGGGAAATGTGTGTTAATTCCATTTCTTGTCAGTTGGCCAAATCCACCATTGAGTCTGGTCATTAGAAAGTGGCTAGTCTATAGGAGTCATTAGATTGTTCAATTTGGAACACCAACATAAGCCATCTAGGAACTACATGTTCAAACAAAAGAAAAATAATACCTTGAATAAGGAGAAGAAAAATCCTATACAAGTATGGAGAAGAAAACAAGATCCAAGAGATGGAAAACCAAAATCAATGCATGTTACTCAAAAGATATTACCCACTACATGAGAACTAGCTTAAAGTTAGGGGGAGATAATGACTATCTTATCATTTTCCGTGGGGAGTTAGTATTATTTTCTCATGAGTAGCTTTGTACAATAATGATAATCTTGTTCAACATGTGTATTTTTTGTCAAAACTTGTGATGAATAAAAAACAACACGATGTCACTTACAAAAGTTGCTGTGTATGGAAGATTTGTTTGTGATTTTTGTGATAATGTATTTCATGATTAGTAGTGTGTGGTTCCTTGTATGTAATATGACAATTAGGATAGTGGAGGATAGTGGAGGATAATCTTTTCTTTTAATTTGTTGATGCATGACATTACATTACTGATAGAATATTGTAGACAATGCTTAGATGTGTCAATGCTCTTCATGTTTTAAAGCAAGAGGTAGTTGTAGACATAATAATCTGCAAATGCTCAAAACTTAATATGTATTAGCATGATTAGTTAATTAGAGCATAACAAATTAAACATCTCTATGAAATACTCAATCATGTTAAATATGCAACCAAGGAAACAATGAAACTAAACCCAAAGCATATGAAAACATGAAGCAAACTCTATCTCATAGTGGATTGGTGCTACTTTCATGTGGAAAGTAGCCCTTTCCCAACCCTTGATAAGATTTTAAAATGATGAGCAAGATGCAAGTGATGAAGACAAATGTGTGTATAGTGTAGATGCATAAAATCATGGATAGATTTCAAGTAGAAAAGGCCTCTATTTATAAGTTAGAGTTTTGAAGAATTGAAGAATAGGAAGAATGTGGGATTAAGAAAGGACCAATGAGATTGAGGCATTTGTCTCAATTCCAATGGGTAAGGATTGATCACACTTTGTATGTGTTTGTAAGAGGCACCGAATGCATGTGCTTGAATTGTTTTGGGGGGAGAAATTGTTTGAATGAGAAAATGAAATAAAGGGAGTCAAATAAGGAATATTTCCTATAATGTGCTTTGAGAGGGAAAATGAGATAATTAGTTAATTAAAAAAAATGATTTTCATGTGCAAGTGGGTGGGTTAGTTTGGGGTTGAGTTTGACCGAGGTTGAGTCAAAAGCTAGATAATGGGTAATGATGATTAAAGTTAATTAATTTAAAATTTAATTAACTTTGAGTGCGTTAGTGAATTTGATTTAAATCATTTGATTTATATAATCAAATAAGAGGACTTTGGGTATTAATTAAACAAATTGATTTATTTAATTAATAAAAGGATTTTGGGTAATTATTAAACAAATTGATTTATTTAATTAATAAAAGGATTTTGGATATTTTAATTAAACAAATTGATTTATTTAATTAAACATGATTAGTCAATTAATCTAATAAATTACTTCATTTGATTAATAGAGTAAATCGAATTAGATGTATGATATTGATTAAGATTATTTGCCTGTCTACATTTTTCCCCTCTTTGAAGGAATGTGCATGTTGCATTGGTTAAAAGAATAACCTTGTTGAGATCAAAATTCAATTTAAAAAAAAAAAATTTAGATGCCCCAATGGAAAGAAGTATGTTGGTACACTGCCTCCTCGAGTGATTGAGTGGAAATGCTAATTTTCCTATTGATATCATGATGAAATGCGAGGGGAGTGGTTCTACTAATTAGAGGATGAAAGATAATTATTTTAAAAGATCAGATATTTTGCGTAGAGAGTTTTGATGATGTATAGATCATCATCAACCATGGGTAGCCTCATGTATATTTTGAGATATCACACAAATTTGGATAGAAATGTTAGTGAAGATAGATGGTGAAAGAGATGATCCAACAATTTCATGATTTGATGAGACTTTATTAGAGATGATGATGAGAGTGGATGATGTTTTTCTTATTAGGAATTGGGATTTTCAAATAGCTCAATTACCTTATCTTTTATACCACACATACATACAATGCATCAAGATATAAAGAACCGGGATGGTGTTGCACCTAGTGTGATGGACTTTGAATCAACAATCAGATAGGAATATTGTTGTTTGTTGATGGTGTTTTCCGCACAACAACAACTTAGACAAAATATGGAAATCCTATCTCTCTTGAAAGGTAAATCTCTATCAGCAAGCCTGAAGAGATAACCCCAAGGTCTCTAATGTCAGGTCTTGACAATGCATAAACAACTCAGTCATAAATGTGAAAATGTTGGTAATAACAAAGGGCGCTTACTACAATCAAATATTGAATCCTTTCTTTTATCAAATCTAGCAATATGGTGATACTTCAATCCTAAATTTAACTTGAATAATAAAGAAATATCAAAGGAGATAAGTTTTCAAAAGATTTTTAATCTTAACACTAACCCTAAGATTAATAATTCAAATGATGGAATACTTGAAATGGACCAATCACTCAGGAACTAATTCTTGCTCAATCTACAATCTCACAAAAATAGTGCAATCTTCTATGCTATTAAAGATTTTCAGATCATGAACATTCATCCAAAACAACCCTATTGCAATTGAAACGAATAAACCCTCACAATTGAACATAGCACAATAAGTATGAGATCTAGGCTAACTTTGCAAAACAACTAACAATCAACTAGTTGCCAAAAGTATGGACCAGGGATTGCTACAAACACTTCAAGCATCAAACCATAAACACCATCGAATCATGTCTAATTATAAATCTAACATATATCTAATATTTTTCAAGCAATCTCAAAAGATAGAACAACAAGAACCATGCAAGACAAATCAACACAAGAGAATTCACCAAGGGCACAATGCCTTCAATTGTATTGAATCACCCAATAATAGCAACAGTTCTAGTGTTTTTTGTTACAACACTTGAACAAAAATGAACTAACTTCTAACTCTTTCTCTATTGCTTAATTCACTCCAATATAAAAACTTATTTTCTAGGCCTTACAAATTAGGAAAAAAGTGAAATTTATAGAAATCCCCTCAAGGCATGTCAGCCTAATTAAGGTTTACAATAATAAATGGCCACAAAATAGGTCGGCCAAGAATAATTCAAAATAAGATAAAATGAACTCCATCTAGGTCGGCCTAGGATATCCAATGTAGCTCGATCCAATGCATGTGGAGGAGAAGGAAAATAATAAGGAGGCACAAATTCTAATCTAACATTGTATTAAATGATTCCCTCTTTATCCTTAGAGTGCCTCTCCTTATCCTGTACTATCAAGAATGCTCTTTCCAAGTCAGCCAATGGTGCAGTAACCAATACTTTAAACTTCCTTTCCATAGATTGAATCTCATCCCTTGATTGATTAATCACTTTATCCCAATTAGTTCTAAGGGCCTAATATTTATCCATAATTGCCATGTAAGTAGCTACATCTTCAAGCTGATGTTTGGTAACTGGGCCATCAATAACTGGAGGATAAACATCCTGCCACCATATCCTACGTTGCTCTAGATTTAAATGCTTTAGTGCAAACCTTTTCCTTCCTGTCATGATTTCAAAGAAAGAGATACACTATTTATAAATGTCAGTCAAGGTGCTCTCTATCTGCTTTCCTTGCTTATGCACTTTCTTCAACACCTTCTGCCTTATTTTCAAAACCTCACACCATTCCCAAGGTTTTGTAGCCTTAGAATAAGGAAGGATTCCATCGCTAACCATCCTTTCCTCGGTGTACTCCATGATAGTTCTAGTTTTTTGTAGTAAGAGGTCACCATCTTCTTTATCCTAAGCCTGTAAGAAAATCTAGGAGCGCATCTTATGAAAACTCCATGCAGTAGTGCCTTCGGTAACTTTCATTTCCAATTAGGTTGCCTCAAAGACACATAAAACTTTGTCCAAATGTGGAACCGACACAGTTAATTTCCTACATTGATCCATCTAAGAGAAACACATGTAAATTCAATAGCAAGCATTAACAGATTATACTATATGAACTAGTAGACATGAAAGATGAAAACAAAAACTAGAACACAAATATTTACATGGGGAAAATCCTTTCAGATAAAAAACCCCACACTCCAAAGATCGAGCCATTGTATTATTCAGCAATAGAAAGGTTACAATACAAATTCAAGCTCATAGCCTCTTCAGAGATTCATCTTGTTCATTCTGGATACTATCTAGTAATCAACTCTCCCTCTATACATTTCCTGATCAGCCTCTCAAACAAAATAATCTTCGTACTATTGCAATACACTCACACAGGTTACAGTACAGACCAACATGAGAGATCAACCATGACATTCAATCCTTGATTAGGAGAGAAATCGGCAACATAACCCTGCCTCTTACTTTCTCTATTTCGACCTCATGGCCTCAGCCTTCTAGCCAGCCAACCAGTCTCCTAACTATTTGCTCTCACTTCCTTCTCTTCACCTTTGCCTCTATGAAATGGTTTATTTCCAACTGTCGGATCACAACTGTCGAATCATCCAACTCAGCAATGGTTCACATTCTTCTTTCTTTGATTTTTCCATATCGCACCACATCGGACAATCTTCACTCCATCAACAATGATCAACTTGTGTCACATGTCGGTGAGACACTAGAAGTGTCTCCCCAATGCCACAAGACCCGATTACATGTTGTCACCAAGAGTGATCTCCATCGGCAAGAGGTTCTACCAATATCCACAAGTCATACCAATTTCAACATTCTCATCGGCAAGATAATCACCATTCGATGAGACATCACATCGAGCTCATAAGTCATTCCAAAGTGTTCCTTAGTTGCCAAAACATTAGTCATTCACTGAGAGATCATATCGATTCTTCAAGTCATGCCAAAACCCATTGTATTCCTTTCAACATCCATCTATTAGCAAGACTATCATCTTTTTCCGAGATGTCACAATGAGCTTCATGTTATACCTAACATTGACCAGTCGCTAAGAGTCATAACGACAACAGAATTCCCATCGGCAAGAAAATTATTCTTTGCCAAGACATCACCTCGCAGGTTCCAAGTCACCTCGATTCAAACTTGTCGGCCATACTTACTACTTTCACCAAGACTTCATACCAAATCCTTTAAGTCATATTGATGTGTTCCACTATCAGCGAGAGAATCAACCTTTGGCAAGACTTCTTACCGAGGCTTCCATGTTATGCCAAAACAACTATTCACCAAGAGTCACACCGAAGACATCTGATAATCAGCAAGACATTTGTCTTTTTCTGAGACTTCATACCGATCACCTTATGTTATACCGATGATCCCTAACACTGTCGGTTAGACTTTCCACATTCGCCAAGACTTCATATCGAAGCCTTATGTGTTACATCGAAGTCTCCAAATGTATACCCGTCGGTGAGACACATCACTATCGGTAAGACTTCTTATCGATCACCCAAGGGTTTCCCTGAAAGCTCTAACACTTTTGCCGAGACATGTTACTTTTGGTAAGACTTCTCACTGAGTTGGCATACGTTACCCCGATAAATTCAATGTGTATCCTTGTCAGCAAGACTTTCCAATGTCGTTGGGACTTCTTCCCAAGTGTAGACATTACTCCAAAGCCCCCAGTCACTATGAGTCTCAATAACACCTGATTGAATGGCCTGTCGGCCAAAGTTCTCCACACAATGAGAAGTTACAACAACGGCCATAAGTCATAGCGATAGATTCCTTCGGCAAGAAAAAAGCATTGTCTTGGCGACATGAGCAAAACATAAGGTAAACTGCCAGTCAGCTAGACAACAGGAATGTCACAGCAACTATGCTTTCTCAAAGGTTTCAGCTTGTGAGATTGAGGCATATATTCCAAAAATCTCCCACTTGACAAAGATCACACAGGCACCTTCAAAGCAACCAGGAACTAAGACCACTCTAGCTCCACCAGTTCAAACCCTGCAATACTCAAGACACCCAATCAACATGATTCCATAGATAACAATCCATTAGACAATCTGCAACAAAGACCAGGCATCCAACTACAACTAACTATCCAACAAAACAATCAATCACAGCCTTTTAGGAAACCACATAGACCTTAAACATGCTCTCATGCTCTATCAAGAATTCTACTCCAACATTCATGATGTCCACCATTCAAGCAACAATCCTGTCATCTTCCACGCATGGAAGAAAGATACAAAGCCAAGGTGTACAAGCACCATTCCAACAAACACAAGCAAAAAAGGATCCCAGTGATATCTTCAACAAGATATTGCTACCACTTCACTGTGCTCAATCGCTATACATAAGCAATATCAGCTTCAAAGCTTCAATCATAACACAATAGTGAAGTCATTATCTAGAAACAAGAAACAAAACATCAGTTAGAACAACAATCAGACTGATTGCTTCCATCCAACTGATAACCCACACAACTAAAAATAGCACCCACAGCTCATGCTATACCATCCAATCTCACATACCTTAAAGGTATCACCATTAGTAAACTTCTGCCAATCCATTAACAGCAAATACAAGTTCTAATGTCAAATAGTCGAAGAAGAAAAGACACATACAGGAACTCCCACTGCCTGAGAAATCCAGATTTGAAAGATCAGAAGGCATTGCAAGCCTACCAATATGAGCACATAGAAAATGTAACCCTATAGTACCAAGGAAATATCCACAATGACATGAGCAACCTGCAACAAACTACTACAAGAAACATTTCTCTCATCACAAACCTTCACGACCACAGAGAGAAACACCGCCCATCAACTTCCAGTAGAAACATACTCCTACATACACTTCTAATAGCCAGCTATGTCAAGAATGATCGTCTTCACATCCCAAAAGAAAACCTTAACAACATCCATCTGTTCAATCATCAAGATCAAACCAACTTTAAAAAAATGGATGTAAACCTCTCAAAGAAGATCAAGCTAAAACATTTCCCATTTCAAGAAATCAGCCCATACATCATCTCCTACCAATTCTCATCATTAAATGACATAACAAAAAAGCTCAAGGAGATAATACATCCTATACAACTTCCACTATGAATCCTCCATAACCAAATGTTAAATAGTAATTGAAGATCCATATCATGAAAATGAACTTAAATACATCTAAAAGATATAATGAGCTAAATACCTCCCAGATAAACTATTGAGTAGACCAAGAGAGGGAACAAGAATACTCCTTCAAGATATATAAGCCATTATGACTAATCCAAGAGTAATCTCCTCATAGATCTCTTATTGAACTCACATTCAACCTAGGTGTAGGCTTCTCTGACTTTCTACTAATAAACTTTAACAAGAGTAACAAGCAGCAACACATCTCTCATAAGAGAAAAACAACCTCACCTTATTCTTCATGTATCCATGAGTACTAGCAACTGACCATCTCATGCTAAACTCCATCTACATTACTACACTATCATGAAGTATCAACCAAGTAATCAAAAGTACCCAATACACAAAGAATTACCAGACCACTGTCAAAGCTCCAATCATCTGAATCAGGAACTTATCATGACACCATGATCTAGACATCCCCATAGGAGATACCATGCTTCAAGTGACTCCACCATTGTCTCAAGTATAGTGCACAATGCCAAAACTCCAGTGCACAAACAAGAGTATACCATGACATAAAGCAAACAATCTCAAAACAACATGACCTATCAAGCACCACCAACACCTCAGCCAAAGACTCCAAGCACCCTCCATAGTTCCAAGATGTTGCACATCTTCAAATAATGTCCATGCAAAAGAAAAAAAGCATAAGAACCATTCTGCAACACTATAGAAGACTATTCACCACCATGTGATGAATCCATAGTCACTGCTAGAGTTCCCACTGAAATGTGACACCTGAGCTTCCCAAGAATTATGACCAACTGTTTTAGGTTCCCATAATTGACTATTCAGGTACTCAAGAATATCCATCCTCTCATCTCAAAACAATCACACTAATGTACAAGTGACTACAGACAAGGCCAGCTAACAAATTTGCACCACCAATGAATCAACCTCATGGATAAAGACAGTCCACATCCAAGTTATCTCACTACATACAATGGGTAGCTAGTCCACCAACCACATAACTCGTAGATCACAAACATCGAACATGTAAACCTATTATCACATTGAAAACTGCAACACTAAGATATCAAAGAGAATAACCATCTAGACAACATAACTCAAACATCAAATCATGCTAGATCTGATTTTCCAATCATGTCCACAACGAGCACCATAATCAAGGACCCCACAAGCATTACCACAAGAATGCTGAGTGACAAAACACTTGACAACACTCCCATGTAGAGAAAGAGTCATACCTCCTCAAAACCATGCACTAAGCATGCATGCAGACCTGCAACTATCTCATCCAGCAACACCCCAAAGGGCCAGTGTCTAGACAATAGCTTAACAACAACTCCACATGATAACAAGTTTTTCTTAACAGTGTAAAACCTACAAAACCACATAGCCATGCAAGTACAAATCATCCTTAGAAAGAAAATAGCAGTTCAAGAGAATCCAAGCCCCTTTCAGGCCAACTTTAAACCACCACCATGTACATGCATATGAAAAAGAGAGAAAGGCTATTTCAGAAGCTTGCAAATCATCTAATGATTAA
Organism: Sequoia sempervirens; assembly: GCA_007258455.2. Lineage (NCBI taxonomy): Eukaryota > Viridiplantae > Streptophyta > Pinopsida > Cupressales > Cupressaceae > Sequoia > Sequoia sempervirens. The sequence continues at coordinate 230,303,850 of VDFB02271358.1, forward strand.
CTCCATAGCCTTCAAGCATTCGAGGTTAACAGGAAACAATGCTTTCCAACACCAGTAACCGCCACCTAGCATAAGCAGTCTCTTCCATGACTAAGAAACAACCTAGGCTTCTCCATATGACCCAGGAGCCTATCACACAGACACCAATATGAAAGCTTTACTGCTACACAGCCACAAAGTAAGAAAATCCACCTCATACTCCAAGGTTATACCTCTACTAGCCTGGAGACACGGATTAGAACATGATCAACTCCCTTTTCCATTTTGACCATCCTTCAAGCTACATGTTGTCTCAGAATACCAAAAGGATTCCACTCATCAAAGGATCAATAAATTAGTCCATTCCTCCAGATTTCCTCTAGCCAATCAAACTGAGAAATCTTCATAGGAGAAATACCCAAAACCAGCAACCAAAAGAAGGCTCTGATACCACTTGTAATAAAATCTAGGAGCGCATCTTATGAAAACTCCATGCAGTAGTGCCTTCGGTAACTTTCATTTCCAATTAGGTTGCCTCAAAGACACATACAACTATGTCCAAATGTGGAACAGACACAGTTAATTTCCTACACTGATCCATCTGAGAGAAACACATGTAAATTCAACAACAAGCATTAACAGATTCTACTATATGAACAAGCAGACATGAAAGATGAAAATAGAAAACTAGAACACAAAGATTTATGTGGGGAAAATCCTTTCAGATAAAAAACCCCACACTCCAAACATCGAGCCATTGTATTATTCAACAACAGAAAGGTTACAATACAAATTCAGGCTCATAGCCTCTTTAGAGATTCATCTTCATTTTGGATACTATCTAGTAATCAACTCTCCCTCTATACATTTCCTAATCAACCTCTCAAATAAAACAATCTTTGTACTATTGCAATACCCTCACACAGGTTACAGTACTAACCAACACAAGAGATCAACCATGACATTCAATCCTTGATCAGGAGAGAAATTGGCAACAAAACCCTGCCTCTCACTTTCTCTATTTTGACCTCATGGCCTCAGCCTTCCAGCTAGCCAACCAGTCTCCTAACTATTCACTCTCACTTCCTTCTCTTCAGCTTCGGCTCTATAAAACAGTTTGTTTTCTATTGTTAGATCACAATTGTCGAATCATCTAGCTCAACAACGGTTTACATTCTAATTTCTCTTATTTGTACATATTGTACCGCGTCAGACAATCTTCAGTCAGTCAACAACAATCAACTTGTGTTGCATGTCAGTGAGACACTAGAAGTGTCTCCCCAATGCCACAAGACCTAATTACATGTTGTCGCCAAGAGTCATCTCCATCGGCAAGAGGTTCTACTGATATGCATAAGTCATACCGATTTCAGCATTCTCATCAGCGAGACAATCACCATTCGATGAGACATCACACCAAGCTCATAAGTCATTCCAAAGTGTTCCTTAGTCACCAATACATTAGTCATTCACTGAGAGATCATATCGAGTCTTCAAGTCATGCTAAAACCCATTGTATTCCTATCGACATCCATCTATCGGAAAGACTATCATCTTTCACCAAGATGTCACAATGAGCTTCACGTTATACAAAACACTGACCAGTTGCCAAGAGTCATAGCGACAAGAGAATTCCCATCGGCAAGACAATTGTTCTTTGCCAAGACATCACCCCGTAGGTTCCAGGTCACCTCGATTCAAAATTTTCGGCTAGACTTATTGCTTTCGCCAAGACTTCATACCAAAGCCTTTAAGTCATATCGATGTGTTCCACTGTCGGTGAGAGAATCAACCTTTGGCAATACTTCTTACCAAGACTTCCATGTTATCCCGAAACAACTATTCACCAAGAGTCGCTCCGAAGACATCTAATAATCGGCAAGACATTTGTCTTTTACTGAGACTTCATACTGATCGCCTTATGTTATACCGATGATCCCTAACAATGTCAGTGAGACTTTCCACATTCGCCAAGACTTCATATCAAAGCCTTATGTGTTACATCGAAGTATCAAAATGTATACCCATCAATGAGACACATCACTATCAGTAAGACTTCTTACCGATCACCCAAGGGTTTCCCTGAAAGCTCCAACACTGTTGCCAAGACATGTTACTTTTGGTAAGACTTCTCACCGAGCTGGCATAGGTTACCCTGATGACTTCAATGTGTATCATTGTTGTAAAGACCTTTGAATGTCGCTAGGACTTCTTCCTGAGTGTAAAAGTTACTTTGAAGCCCCCGGTTACTATGAGTCTCACCGACGCCTGATTGAATGGCCTGTCGGCCAGAGTTCTCCCCATGATGAGAAGTTACAATGATAGCCATAAGTCATTGTGATAGATTCCTTCAGCAAGACAAAAGCATTTTCTTGGAAACATGAGAAAAGCATAAGGTAAACTACAAGTCGGCCAGACATCAGGAATGTCATAGCAACTATGCTTTCTCAGAGGTTTCAACCTGTGAGATTGAGGCATATATTCCAATAAAGCCATCACATTTTTCAACCACTCCACATATCTAATGGCATTTCCACCAATTGACAGAATATCCTTGATTTCTTTATCACCCTTAGTTCCTACCTTCTGCAACCAATTCATTGTGTCATTTGTGGTGTTCTTCATTCTTTCTAACTCGAATATTGTTTCTTGTGGCAGTAAGCTGGCAGCAAGTGATGAGGAACTTATGGATTGCAAAGGCTTCATTAAGTCTTGCAAACACTTTTTTAATCTTTCATTTTCCTTCTTCAATTCCTACTTAGTCAGTGTCTCTTTCCTCAATCTACCTAAGATCACAACACTAGAACTTTCATACTCTTCAATATCCTGCTCCATAGAAGTAGGCCCTAGGTTAATGGTTTGCACATTGTAATCACTTTGAGTCACATCATCCATGTTCTTACCAGGAGTAGGAGTAGCAATATGGACTACCCTGTTATTTGTTTCATCTCTTTCAATCCTGGAAATGACCTTGGCTTTCTTCTTTCCTTTTCCCTTTTCTATGCTTGCCAACAATTCATCCCAATTGGGAGGCATGTCATCAACAAGAATTTGTTTTCTCTTCAATTCCCTATCCAACCAACCAGGAACAGTAGACTCTGACTATGCTTCACTCTGTCCCCTTTCATCTTGTTGACCCTTAGGCATATCTTTGCTCAAATTTTGTTCCTAAGGAACCTCCTTGGCCTTATCTTCTTTTTCTTTAGTATGCTCTTCTCTATACAGAGGTGTTGGGGTCCTAACTGGTATTTCTTCTCTCTAAGAAGGTTGATTATCTTCACTACTAATAGGTGAGTCTTCATAAGTTACCAGAGGATACTGCAACACCTTCTCAATTTCAGCCTCAACACTATAGACTTCTCCTTCCTAAAATTCTTCTTCCTCTAGAGCTTGGTGAACCTCCACCTCTTTGGATTCACCCGGTGCATCACTAGTTTCATGAGGGGAGGGAACATCATCATGTTGTTCTATAGTAGGAGGAAATGGATGAGTCTCCCTCTTTTGTACACTATCTTTAGGAGGAGTTCTTGATTTCCTTGTATACACTTGTTTCCATTCTCCCGATCTCTCCACATTTATCACTAGTGGATTAACCTCCTCTACTTCCTTAGAGCTTTCCTTAGAGCTTTCCTTTGAGCTTTCCTTTCTCTTGTATGACATCCTTACAATTCTTCTTCTCTTAGGTGTAGAAGCACTAACCTCTTGATCTTGCTTTTCAGTTTCATCCTTTTCTAGATTTTTATTCCTTGAAGTATGTCCCCTTTTCTTGGCAATAGGTTTCCTTTGTTTTCTTGTTTCTTATGCTTCTTCTACCTGAGCATCCTTAATCTTGATTTTGAAAGGAGAGCTCACCTTGCCCTTACCCTTCGGATCTTGTTTAGTTGATTCCTCTGAGGTAGAATGGGACTCCAAATCACCCATTAGGTTATAGGTGCATTAGACACCTTCACTTTCCAATTCCCAAATATTGTGTTTAAGGCACAATTTTGTATAGTTCATTGCTGCATTCATAAGTTTTTCTAGCTCCATTTTCTCCTCTTCCAACCAGTCTATTTATCCTATTGGTTTTGCTTTCACTGCCTCATAATCATGGCCTTGAATCAGGTCTCCATCATCTTCTATTTGATCTGGGATGGCCCTCAAATTATACAATTGAACCAGTTCAACAGGAAACTTGGAAAACTTCTTCTTTCTAATCTCATACTCATCACTGAAATTAGCCCAATGGTCTTCTATATCATCCTCGTGGCTATATTCTCTATTGGCCTTCTTCTGTGCTTCACCGGTTCTATCAAACCTAGACCTCTTGGAGTGGAAGGATAACCCAAGATTACTCATCTCCTCCTCCGAAGCTTGAGCTAAGTTAATGGAAGGGCATGTCTCTCCAATGGCCATCATCAAAGGGAAATCTCCAGCAAACCCAGTCTGATGCTTGTCCTTCTTCACAATAGCATCAAAGTCACCTATTTGTATTATGACTTCTAGGAGTACAATATGATCTATTGGATACCTTGGAAGTTGATATGGATCCCTCTGATATCCATCAATCCTTATATATGAGAAGGTAGGAAATTGTATGAACCAAGCTCCATACCTTTTGATTAACTCCTTGGCTTGGTAAAAAATACTCACATGCTTTGCACCTTGGACCAACCTGGTGATGTACATTGTGAATGCATCATTCACCCTTCTGTGACTTGAGTTACCAAGGTGTAAGTGTGGATAAACTTCATAGATTACATCTTTCCCAAAGATACCCTTGCTACATAGTCCCTTGTATGGATGAAATCTTGCAAGTGCATAGACTAAGAAGGAAGTCATTGTGAAGGTCTTGGTTTGTAGGAAATTGCACATTTGTTCATGAATCATGGCACTTATGATGCCTGCCCAATGATAATTTACATTCTACTCCATCCTCACAATGACATGAAACATCCATTTATCAAACATTCCAACACTCTTTGACCCTACCACCCTGCTAAGAAGAGTGATAACATCATAATATTCCATTTTGAAATTTGCTCTGAATAGCTATTTAGGCAGCTTGGAATAGGGTATGTGCAGGATCATCATGGAAAAAATAGGCCCTTAAGTGGAAAAAAAATAAAAAAAATCTGAGTTAGGCAACTTGATGTAAAGATTTGAATAAGTTATCTATATTATTTAAAAAATATGTAGGAATAGAATCTATAGAAAATTGAATGTAGTTTCTAAACTATTAGGTTTGTTTAAAAGAAAATTTTATTTGGTGAAAATTTGAAATTTCAATGCAAGCACTTTAATTTAAGGGAAAAAATAAGAAGTAGGTGTTTGTTTGACCACCCTAACCACAATAAAATGATAATATTTTTTAATAAGATTTTAGATATAAGTAGAGAACTCATGTCTCAATGTGATGCATATTTTTGTCATTTTTTCCAAGTAAATATTTAATTATGAATTTTTATTACAACTTTTAAAAATATAAAAAACCCATATGTGCTTGGTCAAAATTCATGAAATTCAAATTTTATTTTTAATCCTATAGTATGTGATGCATGTTTTTGATTCAAAAAATGTGATACCATTTGAAAGCTATAGATGTTTTTCAATCAGTCTATCAATCAGGACTTTAGTCATAATTTGAATAGAAAATGAATAATAATTACTTATTAAATTCAAAGTAAAGCATAATTTATATTGGTGGAAAGCAGACAATCTACTTAAAAAAAGATTTTCATTTCATCAATTTTGGGTAAAAATAGTCGTTAGCCACATATCTATTACATTGCCACTTTTTGGCCTATCATGATCCTGCACCTACCCAATATTCAGATTTAGGTTTATCCAACTAAGAATTAATAACCTGTTGAGACTTGATAGTATCCTCCTCATAGAACTTTCTTGCTACCTCAATGTCAAAACCCACCACATGAGACCTATTTGGCATGTCAAAGGTCTGGGCAATAGACACAAAATTCAAATTCACTAAAATTCACCCTTTAGGGCCAATTATCCTCTGGGTATCTCTGTCATAGTGTCTTTCACACTCAAGAACTAGCTCATAACACTACATTGTTGGAGGGAATCTAGCTACATGAGCCAACCCTGATTCCAATGTCCTTTTAGCTAGCAAAGGAAGGTTCTGTGATGCCATCCTAACCCTGAACTATTCATAGTCCCATAGTCCAACATTTGTATCAGTCACTTCTGACCAGATGGAAGTAATCTTTCTCTCAGGGATCTTACTCTTGATATCCATCTTAATTCTTTCTACCTCGGAAACATAAGACCCCTCAACACTTGGATCTATCACTTTACCCTTAGTTCCACTGGTCACTACTTTGCTTGACTCAGCCTACATTCAACAAAGAAACCATAGTAAAGATCACACAAACCCAAGTTAATCACAAATAACATATTCATCCTCAAAATGAGTCCCAAGATAAGCAAGGTGCCATTAAATCTCATAAAAATTGATCACATGAAATTTTGGGTTTGAAGTCATCCCACAGAATCTAGGCTAGAGAGGAATTTTAGAAAATTCCTAGCCAGACAGATTCTAGCGAAGTAAACATGAAAGCCCCCCAAAAATAACTATTTGATCAATTATCATATCAAAGAAATAGCATGATACATCATTAAGCAACTCAAATTGAACATACATTGCACAATCATATGTTAATAAACCATGCTATCTCAAAATACTTCATTTTTCACAAAGCTTCAGGGAATTTCACTAGGACAGATTTCTGTGGAGGAAGTGATAGTTTGCAAACTCTAGAAAAACAAAGCGACAAAGGAATTTCAGAAAAATCTGGGTGGGACGAAAACCCACGAAGAAGGAAGAACTCTGAATACATGCAAATTTTAGGAAAACAAGGAGAAAATGAAATGTCGGGGAATTCCAACAGAAGAGGAATTTTACAAATATCTTGAAATGCTAGATACCATCATTTTCTTGCAACTTCATTCACAAAAATTGATCAAATGATCACAAATTTGAGGACCTTGGGCTAGCAATCAGTTTGATTTGAACCTCCCATAGATCATCCTTGAATTCTAGGCTCTCTCGAAAGAAAAATAGGAGGAAATGGCAATGCCCTAGGCGTGAAACCCTAAAATTCAACCATTGATGCAAATAGCAAGCTTGGGGTTTAGTCATCTCAACTGCTAGGTTCTCACAAAGGGTTATTTACGAGCCACAAGCAAGCTACTTCATTATGAAAATGAAAAATGAGCTCGAAACTTACTTGGGAAATCATAAATCAAACAATATGAAGCAACCCTAGCCTCAAGCACTCAAATATACAGAACATCAAATTCCAAGCACATGTAAGACGAAAAGAATCACTCACATTTGATAATCAAAAGTAGGTTAGTAAACACATACCATTAATAAATTGCAAGTCAATTCCAACAAAGATAAACAACAATGTTGAATGCACGAGCAAGCAACAACAATGATAACGCCAAGGGAATCACAACCAAATCCAACAATTCGCAAATTTAACACACCCAGATCCAACCAAGCACCAAGATCATGCACCTTGACTCAATAGAATATCAATGATAAAGCACAATGGCGTGAAACTTCCCCAAAATTGACTAAATACATCCCTCAAAAATTGTACAAGAAGCATTAATGTAGTCGACAAGACACTAACGAAATCTAGGAATCCGATAAGATGACAGACATTCAAAAAATTCCAACCACCATGAAATTCCATGAGGACCAAGAATCTTCAAACGAAGATGCCAAAACAAACACAACTGGATTTAGAGAGGATCCGGGGAAATCCTCTAGGAGCGAATTTTCCCAAAAGTAGTGAAAAACCTGAGATAAGCTTAAAACTTGAGATTCTCAATGAACGCCATAAAGGGATCACCAAAGTAGGAAGGATAAACACTTAAGCTCATGCCAAGGAAAGGTAAATCCCTCAAATTAAAGTTCCAAAACAATAGGAGCGAAAGAAAAAGAGGGTCCCTACTTTCAATGGGGTGTGTGTGCCAAAAACTACACAACAAATGGCAACTCTATTGGGGGAAATGCTCCAGAGCATTTTAGTGACAAACTGGAATCAAGAACCTAGAATCTCTATTTTTGATCTCCCTATCAAGAAAATAAATCAAAATGCAAAATTAAAGAATTAGAACTAAAGTTAGACTAATCCTTCCATAAACTGAAAATCCAAGTGTGTGCAAGTGATTTCATTTCCCTCCTTGAGCTATTGCAGAGACCAAGTTCTGTCAAGTTAGGCTACGTAAAGGTTCTAACTCCAAAAGCAACCTGGAAAAAGCCTCACTGCCAGTCAGGCATCTATAGCCCTGACGAAGTTATCATTGTGATTCCCCCAAACATAGCTCTACTACCAACTAGGTGTTTATAGCCCCAATAGAGATATTCAAATACTCCTGATAAATTGAATTCATTCTTTTAATTTTCAACATTTTCTCTTTTTCTTATTTTTGATATTTCTTTCTCTTTTCACTTTTTTTTTATTTCAACCTATGGACAATGAAGTTCACACTCAGGGCTGAGAACCACAGTGGTGCTTAAGCAGAAATAGGATTTTTCACCTAACATGACCTCACAAAGATCCCATAGCAACCTCAGGATTCTTAAGATGTATGAAAGTTATAAGATTTCAGAATACTTCAGGTTCAAATCAAACCAATGACCAATCCTCTTTAAATCAAACATTTAAATTGCTTGATGATAACAAAAGACCTCACCCATCCATTCATGACACATGATTAAAGTCCATCAGGGAAATACTTAGAACAGTCCCAGATAAAAGTATGTCTACCATGCAGGTGCAACACATCCAAAAGAAAATAAGAAGACCTCCAAAGCAAGAGTAGAGAAAAAAAACACCAAACCAAGAGCAAACCAAAACCAACCAAAACAAAAGAAAATGAAAAGAAAAACATAAAGAGAAACCTATTCTAACCAAAGCAAAGAAAAGCAAGCCAAGCAGAAAAGAAACCTACTCTAACTATGTGTAGGAAAAGAGCTGAAAATAGCTCAGGATTGGAAGTAATACTTCAAGTACTTCCCATTGACAGGTAGTGGGATATCCTCCCCAGTGAGAGTTTTTAAACAAAAAGAATTATCTCCTAGAATCTCTTAAATCTAATAAGGGTTGAGCCAGAGTTTTCCAAATTTACCGTTCCCCCCTTTTTGGTCATGTGCTTTATCCCAATAGAGAACTAAGTCAGAGATCCTAAAGGATTTTACCTTAGCTCTTCTATCAAACCATCTCTTGACTACACCCTGATGTTTGACAAAGCTTTCTAAGGATTCATCTCTTCTTACTTCAAGGTGTAACAACTCTTGCAGGTGGGCCTCACACCTATTCTCTTCATCATAATATTCATTAATGAACTGTAAAGTGGGGATCCTCAATTGGATAGGAAATATAGGTTCATGGCCATACACTAGGTGATAAGGAGAGGTCCCTAAGGAAGTGTTTTGTCTTGTACGATCTACCCATAGATCCAATCTGAGTTGAGTGTGCAAATCCTTGGGGTTCTTCTCTAATAGCTTATGGATGACTGTTAAGAGGTTTTTATTGGAAGACTCGGCCAACCCATTACCCTATGGATAGTAATTTGATGCAAACTTTATTATGATCCCATGATCAAAAGCCCAGTTAGAAAATTTCAATGATACAAATGCAGGACCATTATCACAAACTAAAGATAAAGGACATCCAAAGTGATTAATGATACCTGATTCAATGAAATTAATTATCACTTCAGAAGTACACTATTTGCATGCAAGAGCCTTAGTCCATTATGTAAAATAATTAGTAATAGTGAGAATATACCTATGTCCTAAAAAAGAAGGTGGATTGATGGGACTTATGAAGTCCATCCCCCACTGTGTGAAAGGTTTTACCTCAAAGACTGGTTGCAGTGGAAGAGCTGCATACTTTTCTCTGGTTGTTGTAGTTTGACACCCATGGTAGGTTCTAACATGGTTGTGTGTGTCCTTGAACAATGTGGGCCAATAATAACCAGCCCTCAAAATCTGATTCGTAGTGGAATGTGTCAATCCATGGCTAGTACCATATCTATCATGAAATTCAGCCATGACTCTCTCAGCCTCTTGTTGCCCCAGACATCTTAAATATATACCTTCATGGTTTCTTTTGTATAAGACAACTTCCTTCAGCATGAAAATGTAACTCTTCAAACATAATTCCCTTCTCTGTACTGCATTAAGATGGTTAGGACACCTTTGATTCAAAAGATAATAAATGATATCATCATACCAGCACCTCAGAGAAACATCTTCAAGATTGGAATGCTGAACTGTAAGGTTAGGGCCCATTTATGCCATTGTTCATGTAAGACCTTGTCCTCTTACCAAATTCATTGGTTGAATCTCAATATCGTATTCCTACAACATGGTCACCCACTTTTCTCTACGTTCTCCCAACTCATTTTTCATCAACAACAACTTGATTGCAAGATCATGAACTATTGCAAAGACCTTATTTCTAAGAATGTATTGCCTGAAATTCTTCACAACTCTAACCAAGGCATAATCTTGTTTCTCCACACTTGGGTACCTTAATTTTTCATCTTTCAGTGGTGTGCTCATAAATGCTATGGGGTGCTCATTCCCTTGATCATATTTTTGAGTCAACATGCTAGAAAATGAGTGATTAGAAGAAAATGAATATATGTAAAATGACTTCTCATTATCAGGACTTACCAATACTAGAGCCTCAACAATAGATTTTTTAATTTCTGCAAATGTTTCTTTTTCCTCTACACTCCATTCAACCTTAGCCTCTTGCTTCAACATGGCATTCAATGGCTTAACTATTTTAGCAAATCCAGTGATGAACTTCCTTACAAAATTATTTTTTCCAAAGAATGACTTCATTTCTTTTTTGCTAGCTAGTGGCTGAATCTTAAGTATAGCTTCCACTTGTTCTAGGTCAAGAGGAATGCCTTTCTCTAAGATAACATGTCACAACAACTTTCCCTCAATAAATCCAAAGATACACTTCTTTAGATTAAGAGATATGCCAAATTCTCTACACCTCTGAAACACTTTGCATAAGTTAGTTATGTGATCACCTCTCTTCTTTGAAAATACCATCAAAACATCCATATAAATGATTATGCATTTTCCAATTATATCTTTAAAAGCAATGTCCATGGCCCTCTAAAATGTGGCTCCAACATTAATCAAACCAAAGGGCATTATCCTATACGAAAAGTACCCCATTTTGTGGTGAAATAAATTTTATGTCTATCTTCATATTGTACCATAAATTGATTATATCTAGAGTAGCCATCTAGAAAGGACATCATCTGAGACCCATTAACAATCTGAAGTACTTCATCTAGTGAAGGTACTAGATAATTTTCCTTTTCTAATGCCATGTTAAGGTTCCTAAAATCCACACACAACCTGATTTCACCATTCTTCTTTCTCATAGGAACCAAGTTTGCCACCCAAGTCAAGTGTCTAACTAGAAATATGATTCTGGCAGATAGTAGCTTCTGCACCTCCTTTTGAATTATGGGTTCTAGCAAGGAATTGATCAATCTTTGTCTCTGCCTAAAAGGTTTCACTCCTAGCCTCAAAGGGATAGTGTGAGTTATAATTGATGTGTCATAAGTCTTCAAATCCTAATAACTCCAAGCTATCACATCCTAATATGTATGTAATGCATCAATTATTCCTTTCCTCTCCTCTAGAGTACATACTTTACCAATGAAGACATTCCTGGCATCTTCATGAGTCCCCATATTATATGTTCCACACTATCCACTGATGGACTCCTTCTTGGCACCTTGTTCTTGATCTCTGACCCTATCTAAATCAAAAATCCTTTCTAACTGCACCATTCCTCTGGGAATAGTATTAGTCTTCAAATTGATTACTCCTTCCAAATCCATCTCTGCTTCTTGAGGTTCAATTTCATCAATAATATGAGAAGCAAAAACATCTAAACTTGTGATAAAATCTAAAATATGCTTGTCATCTTCAAATACTTGGAAATTGGTGACATTGTTAGGTACTGAAGGCACTAGAGTTAATTCCATTGTAAATTTCTTCAATCCAAAAAGAGACAAAGGTTGCAACGTACTGGCTGCCTGAGCAAGGGAATCTGCTGTTTGGTTCTTATTGTGTGGTATCAACTAAATGTTGAAAGCATCAAATCCTTCAATAAGGTCCCACACGCTATGCCTATAATTGGTCATTCTTCTATCATGATAGGAGTACTATCTCCTAACTTGCTTAACCACTAACTCAGAATCCCCAAAGACTTGCAAAATCTTGATCTTTTTCTTTAGTGCCATAAGCAACCCATGAACTAGAGCCTCATATTCTACTACATTATTAGTGCAAAGAAATTCTTACCTTTTGGACTAATTAACTCAAATACTTCCCTAGCTCCTTGCTTTGATTTAGACCCATCAAATCTTAAAGTCCAACAACTAGCAACTATAGATTTCCTTGTTGCACTTCATGTACCATTTCTACTGGAAGACTCTTTAGATAACATCACTTTCTTCCCTTTTGGGTCTTCTTAAGTATTCTAAATACTGATTTTGAGTACTGGAATAGGGCTCATACATTTATGCACTTGTTCTTCTGTAGTTTGGCATAAACAATAACCCAATTCAGAATGAGAGGCATTATGGACTCTACACCAATTTGTCAAGAGCAGATCTCCAAAATTCATTTCCCTACCCATTTGAATCTGATCCTCAATGCACTTCTGAATGAACTCTTGGAAATTATCCAGCAAACTAAGTTCATTATCTTCAGAATCATCATTATTTTCAATTGGTTCAACTAGAGCTTCGGTTCCACTAGATTCTACTGTGAGATCAACATGAATTGTCTGCATCATAAGGACTTCTTCTACACCTGACACCTCAAAAGGGGCTGCAAGCACGTAATTACCCATACTTACTTCTGATATCAATATTTCATTGGAGGTATTGTGATATTCTGTAATCATGTATTTCATTTTGGGTTCTCTTTCAATTCTGATCTGGTTTGGCATTCCCTTCCAGGGAAGCCACATGTGAGAGTGATCAGTTGAGACATATCCATTCAAGGCCCTAGTGAAGTCTCTTCCTAGAATCATTCCATAAGCATCAGGTATATCTGCCACCTGTATATTAATAACTTGTTGAATTCTAGGGTCGAAAGCAACCTACATATGAATCATGTTTAATTCCCCTACAAAATTAACTTCAGTTCTATCTAGTTGAGTAACTTTCTTTTGGTAATTAGTAGGAGTAAGACCTAGGGCCCTATAGACACCAAAAAGAATTCCATTGGTGGAAGTACTGAATCCAACAAACAATTGTGCAAGTTCTTACTAAATATACAAACAAAGATAAAAAATGGAGGTGTCTGTTTTTCCTTGATACAAATTCAAGGGAGTATCCACTTGAGCAACTTGAGTTCTATCTTTCTCTTTCCATTTATCTGTAGGAGGCATGTGAACTTGATTATGAGTCTAATTTTTCCCTCTTACTGGTCGAGAACTAGATGCTTTATTGACACTCTCACTAACTGATCTATCTTGTGATCTAGAATTTTCATTGTAAGCTCCTAGAACTTCATTTCTAATGGTAAAACTCTCAATAATTGAAATGTAGAGAGACTTACCTTTACCTTCTTGAGTTCTTCTACAACATACATGGCCAATTGTTCTTCACTCAGATCAATAAGGGCCTCCTTTAGATATTCCACCACCCTGTCCCTGTTTGCTTCAACACTCTTTCCTTTTGACATGTCCATAGGCCCTTGATCTTTAGATAAATAATGCTTGGAAACCTAAGGATATGGTGGATTATTGTTGTCATTAGGATCTAGAGGCATAGTAAAGTTGTTTGGAGGAATAGAGGTAGTGAAGGGGCCTCCAACTCATGGATGTCTATGTGGAAAGTCCCTCATATCATATTTCTTAATAGGCTGCTGAAATGTCTGCACCTCTTCAACATAAGCTTCTTCTTCATCCATGGGGCCATTGTCATTCACTGGGTTTTCAATGAACAACTATGTAATCTCATCTCCATTGCACACCTGATCAACCTCTTCTTTAAGCTAGTCTGATTATTCCTCTAGTACATTCTCCTTGATCTATGGAAAAGGAGCATGATTGAGCACCAAAACTAATGAATCATAAGGAGTAGATGGCACCATTTCCTAACTACTTGTATTGTTCTCCACTCCATACTGGAAGATTGAATCTATTGTCTAAAACTCTGGACAATCTAACTCAGAATGTTGACCTGTTTTATGGAGCCTACACCATCCTAATAAAGCAACTTCAACCAAATATACACCACTTGGAAGTTTTTCTTAATTAATTAGTTGATTAACTAGTTGATCCAATGGGGTGGGAATTCCTCCATTGTTAGGTCTTGTATTCCAAGTTTTTTTTTGTTTGGATGGCTGCCTTTTGTCAAACCCTTGTCCACCAACCTAGCCTCTATCAAATTTTTGGCCTAAAGATTGTACTTTATCATAATTATGTCCTTTATCATTATTATACCCTCTTTCAAGATGTTGACCTCTATCAAAATTTTGTCCTTATTGAAAATCTCAATTTTCTCTACTATAATTGGACTGCTTACCTCTTTGAGTAGCCTGAAGCTAGTTGTTTTGATTCCTCAAATAAGTTACCTCCATGTTCAACTTCTTCACCTATTTAGTTAGTTCATCTAGTCTCTCCTTATCAAAATTTCTATATGGGGGCTGATTTGCATTATTTTGAGGATATCCTACTACAATACTTGTATTTATTGACTAGTTCAAAACTTTAGAATTCTACAGATACGTGGGAAAACTAGCCTGAGATTATGGATGAAGAGGTTGATTTGTAGTTTGCTGAGGGTAGTTAATTGCATGTGGAACTTGACTCACAGGAGGTCCTAGGTGAGGAACCATAGGCAATTGAGCCACCAAATTCATGATAGGTGTATGATTGGTGAGAGCCTAATTGAGAGCTGGGACCTATCCAGGGTGAGCAGTGGGTCCTAATGATAGTAAAGGTCTAGATAAGTGTTGCCTTAAATTAGTGCTAACCTTCACAACCTCCACATATGCATCAAGTAGGGTAGTAGGAGGGTTGTTTCTCCACTTCATGAAGGTAGCTTTTAGACTATGAATACCCTCATAATAAACTTCTAAAGTAGTAGCCTCATCTACAACATAAGGAGCTTGTAATCAGGTATAGCCACAATGACACCTATTGTTAAAGGATGATATATGGTCATGGACTTCTCTCTTAACATTGGTGAATTGAAGATAAAGCTAATTGACACTAATGGCGATCCTATACTTTTGTAGAAATGCAATCTCCAATTCAGTCCAATAGATCCAGTAGGAAAATGATTGTACTAGTAGAATGTATCTTCTCCTAAGGAATAATGAAAGATCCTACATGCTACATCCTCATGATTGATTCCTCTATCCTTAAGACAAGTCTAAAAGATCCTAATGTGTCCCTCAATAGCTCTATTGGGTTCATTAACATGGAACTTAAAACAAAAGTGTTATGGGTTCTTTGGCATGACATTGTAATTATTGAAGGTCAAAGGAGATGGATTGTTGGCAAGGAAATCCATTTGTGGCGATGTGGGTGGTAATGACTAATTTATGATAGGCTGAGGTTGCTAAATGGGAATGTCCTCAGAATTGGATGAAAATGAACTTGATGAAGATGAGGATGATGGAGATGATGGGAGTGGGTGGGTAGATGATGAATTGCCCCCTCTTCTTGTCCTCCTTGACTTGGTAGGACCTGGAAATTATTGAAATTCCTCTTCTTCTGGAGTAGATCTAGTTCTTCTTCTGAATCTTTTAGGAGAAATAGCAGACAAAAACCAATCTAGCTTACTTAATCAGGCCCTCCTTCTAGCGCCAATATGTTGATGGTGTTTTCTACACATCAACAAAATAGACATAATATGTAAATCCTATCTCTCTTGAAAGGTAAATCTCTATTAGCAAGCCTCAAGGGATAACCCCAAGGTCTCTAATGTTAGGTCTTGACAATGCATAAACAACTTAGTCATAAATGTGAAAATGTTGGTAATCACAAAGGGACCTTACTACAAGCAAATAGTGAATCATTTCTTTTATCAAATCTAGAAATATGGTGATACTTCAATCCTAAATTTAACTTGAATAATAAAGAAATAGAAAAGGAGATAAGGTTTCAAAAGACTTTTAATCTTAACACTACAACTAGTTGCCAAAATTATGGACTAGGGATTGTTGCAAACACTTCAAGCATCAAACCATAAACACCATCAAATCATGTCCAATTCTAAATCTAACATATATCTAATATTTCTCAAGCAATCTCAAAAGATAGAACAATAAGAACCATGCAAGACAAATCAACACAAGAGAATTCACCAAGAGCACAATGTCTTCAATTGTATTGAATCTCCCAATAATAGCAAAAATTCTAGTGTTTTGTGTTACAACACTTGCCCAAAAATGAAATAACTTCTAACTCTTTCTCTACTGCTTAATTCACTCCATTATGAAAACTTATTTCATAGCCATTACAAATGAGGCAAAATTCCAAATTTATAGAAATCCCCTCAAGGCATGTCAGCCTAATTAAGGTTTACAATAATAAATGGCCACAAAATAGGTCACCCAAGAAGAATTCAAAATAAGATAAAATAGGCATTAAATTCATGAACTCCAACTAGGTTAGCCTAGGATCTTCAATGTAGTTTGATCCAATGCATGTGAAGGAGAAGGAAAATAATAGGGAAGCACAAATTCTGATGTAGCATTGTATTAACTGCTTCCCTCTTTATCCTTAGCGTGCCTCTCCTTATCCTGTACTACCAAGAATGCTCTTTCCAAGTCAGCCAATGGTGGAGTAACCAATACTTTAAATTTCCTTTCCATAGATTTAATCTCATCCCTTGATTGATTAAGGACTTTATCCCAATTAGTCCTAAGGGCCAGATATTTATCCATAATTTCAATGTAAGTAGTTGTATCTTCAAGTTGATGTTCAGTAACTAGGCCATCAATAACTTGAGGATAAACATACTACCACCATATCCTAAGTTGCTCTAGATTTAAATGATTTCATGCAAACCTTTTCCTTCCTGTCATGATTTCAAAGAAAGAGATACACTATTTATAAATGTCAGTTAAGGTGCCCTCTATTTGCTTTCCTTGCTTATGCACTTTCTTCAATACCTTCTGCCTTATTTACAAAACCTCACACCATTCCCAAGGTTCTTTAGCCTTAGAAGAAGAAAGAATTCCATCGCTAACCAACCTTTCCTCGGTGTACTTCACGATAGTTCTAGTTTTTTGCAGTAAGAGGTCACCATCTTCTTTATCCTGAACCATCACATTTTTCAACCACTCCACAAATCTAATGGAATTTCTACTAGTTGATAGAATATCCTTGATTTCCTCATCACCCCTAGTTCCTACCTTCTACAACCAATTCATTTTGGCATTTGTGTTGTTCTTCATTCTTTCCATCTCGGATATTGTTTCTTGTGGTAGTAAGTTGGCAGCAGGTGATGAGGAACTTATGGATTCCAAAGGCTTCATCAAATCTTGCAAATACTATTTTAATCTTTCGTTCTCCTTCAATTCCTGCTTAGTCTGTGTCTCTTTCCTCAATCTTCCTAAGATCACAGCACTAGATCCTTCATACTCTTCAATATCCTACTCCATAGAAGTAGGCCCTAGGTTAACTATCTGCACATTGTAATCACTTCAAGTCACCTCATCTCTGTTCTTACCAAGAGCAGGAGTAGCAATATGGACTACCCTGTTATTTGTTTCATCTCTTTCAATCCTAGAAATGACCTTGGATTTCTTCTTTTCTTTTCCCTTTTCTATGATTTCCAATAGTTCATCCCAATTGGGAGGGGTGTCATCAACAAGAATCTATTTTCTCTTCAATTCCCTATCCAACCAACTAGGAATAGTAGACTTTGACTATGATTCACTCTATCCCCCTTCATCTTGTTGACCCTTAGGCATATCTTTGCTCAAATTTTTCTCCTCAGGAACCTCCTTGGCCTTATCTTATTTTTCTTTAGTATGCTCTTCTCTATGCATAGGCGATGGGGTCCTAACTAATATTTTTTCTTTCTAAGAAGGTTGATTCTCTTCATTCTTAACAGGTGAGTCCTCATAAGTTACTAGAGGAGATTGCAACACCTTCTTAATTTTAGCCTCAACACTATAGAGTTCTCCTTCCTAAAATTCTTCTTCCTCTGGAGTTTATGAACCTCTGTGTCTTTGGATTCACAGGGCACATCACTAGTTTCATGAGGGGAGGGAACATCATCATGTTTTTCTACAGTAGGAGGAACTGGAGGAGTATCCCTCTTTGGTACACTATCTTTAGGAGGAGTTCTTTATTTCCTTGTATACACTTGTGTCCTTTCTCCAGAGCTCTCCACATTTATCACTGGTCGATTAACCTCCTGTGCTTCTTTAGAGATTTCCTTTGAGATTTCCTTTCTATTCTATAACATCCTTACAATTCTTCTTCTCTTAGGTGCAAAAGCACTAACCTCTTGATCTTTATTTTCAGTTTCATGCTTTTCTAGTTTCATAGTCCTTGAAGTATGCCCCCTTTTCTTCACAATAGGTTTCCTTTGTTTTCCTATTTCTTATGCTTCTTCTGCCTGACCATCCTTAATATTGATTTTGAAAGGAGAGCTCACCTTGCCCTTACCCTTTAGATCCTATTCAGTTGATTCCTCTGAGGTAGAATGGGACTCCAAATTTCCCATTAGGCTATAGGTTCATTGCACAAATTCACTTTCTAGTTCCCAAATCTTGTGTTTAAGCCACAATTTTGTATACTTCATCACTGGATTCATGATTTGTTCTAGCTCCATTTTATCCTCTTCCAACCAATCTATTTCTCCTATTGGTTTGTGTTTCACTCCCTCATTATCATGGCCTTGAATTAGGTCTCCATCATCTTCTATTTGATCTAGGATGGCCTTCACATTATACAATTGAACTGAGTCAACAAGGAACCCAAAAAAATTCTTCTTTCTAATCTTATACTCAACTAAAATTAGCCCAATGGTCTTCTATATCATCCTTGTGGCTATATTCTTTGCTGGCCTTCTTTTGTGCTTCGCTAGTTCTATCAAACCTAGACCTCTTGAAGTGGAAGGATATCCCAAGAGTACTCATCTCCTCCTTTGAAGCCTGCGCTGAGTCAATGGAAGGGCATGCCTCTCTAGTGGCTATCCTGAGAGGCAAATCTCCACCAAACCCAATCTTATGCTTGTCCTTCTTCACAATAGCATCAAAGGAACATATTTTTATCGTGACTTCCAGGAGTACAATATGATCTATTGGATACCTTGGAAGTCAATATGGAGCCCTCTGATAGCCATCAATCCTTATATATGAGAAGTGGGGAAACTGTATGTACCAAGCCCCATACCTTTTGATTAACTACTTGGCCTAGTCAGAAATCCTCACATGCTCTACACCTTGGAACAACCTGGTGATCTACATGGTGAATGCATCATTCACCCTTCTATAGCTCAAGTTACTGAGGTGTAACTATGGATAAAATTCATATATTACATCCTTCCCAAAGATACCCTTGGTACTTAATCCCTTATATGGATGAAATCTTCCAAGTGCATAGACTAAGTAAGAAGTCATTGTGAAGGTCTTGGTCTATAGAAAATTGCACATTTGTTCATGAATCATGGCACTTATGATGCCTGCCCAATGATAATTTACATTCTGCTCCATCCTCACAATGACATGAAACATGCAGTTTTCAAACATTCCAGCACTCTCTCGCTCTACAACCATGCTAAGAAGAGTGATAACATCATAATATTCCCTTTTGAACTCTACTCTGAATAGTTGTTTGGGGAACTTGGAATAGTGAGATTTAGGTTTATCCAACCAAGAATTAATAACTTGTTGAGACTTGATAGTATCCTCCTCATAGAACTTTCTTGCTACCTACATGTCAAAACCCACCACATGAGACTTATCTGGCATTTCAAAGGTCTGGGCAATAGACACAAGATTCATATTCGCTACAATTTGGCCTTGAGGGCCAATTATCCTCTATGTATCTTTGTCATAGTGTTTGGCACACTCAAGAAATGATTCATAACATTACACTATTGGAGGGAATCTAGCTACATGAGCCAACCTTGATTCCAACATCCTTTTAGCCAATAAAGGAAGGTTTTGTGATGCCATCCTAGCCCTGAACTCTTCATAGTCCCATAGTCCAACATTTGTATCAGTCACTTCTGACCAGATGGAAGTAATATTTCTCTCAAGGATCTTACTCCTGATATCCAGCTTAATTCTTTCTACCTTAGAAATAGAAGACCCCTCAGCATTTGGATCTATCACTTTAGCCTTAGTTCCACTAGTCACTGCTTTGCTTCACTCAGCCTACACTCAACAAAGAAACCATAGTAAAGATCACACAAACCCAAGTTAATCACAAATAACATATTCATCCTCAAAATGAGTCCTAAGATAAGAAAGGTGCCATTAAATCTCATAAAAATTGATCACATCAAAGACCAGGTTTCAAGTCATCCCACAGAATCTAGGCAAGAAAGGAATTTTGGAAAATTCCTAGCCAGATGGATTCTAGCAAAGTAAACATGAAAGCCCCCCTAAAATAACTATTTGATCAATTTTCATATCAAAGAAACAACATGAGACATCATTAAGCAACTCAAATTTAACATACATTGCATAACCATATGTTAATAAACCATGCTATCTCAAAATACTTCATTTTTCACAAAGCTTCGAGGAATTTGACATAGGACTGATTTCCATAGAAGAAGCGATAGTCTGCAAACTCCAGAAAAATGAAGAGACAAAGGAATTTCGGAAAAATCTAGGTGGGACAGAAATCCGTGAAGAAGGTAGAACTCTAAATAATTATGAATTTTGAGAAAACAAGGAGAAAATAGAAAGTCAGGAAATTCTGGTAGACGAGGAATTCTGCGAAGATCTTGAAACACTAGATACCATCATTTTCTCGTGACTTCATTCACTCAAATTGATCAAATGATCACAAATTTGATGACCTTGGGCTAGGAATCAGTTTTATTTGAACCTCCCACAGATCATCCTTAAATTCTAGGCTCACTCGAAAGAAAATCAAGAGGAAATGGCGATGCCCTAGGTGTGAAACCCTAAAATTGAACCATTGATGCATAGAGTAAGCTTGGGGTTTAGTCATCTCAACTACTAGTTTATCACAAAGGGTTATTTATGGGCCACAAGCAAGCTACCTCATGATGCAAATGAAAAATGAGCTCGAAAATTACTTGGGAAATCATAAATCAAACAATATCAAGCAACCCTAGACTCAGACACTCAAATATACAGAAATTCAAATTCCAAGCATGCCTAGGATGGAAAGAATCACTCACATTTGATAATCAAAAGTAGGGAAATAAACACATATCATTAATAAAATGCAAGTCGATTCCAACAAAGATAAACAACAATCTTGAATGCCCAAGCAAGAAACAATAATGATAATGCCTAGGGAATCACAACCAAATCCAACAATTCACAAATTTAACATGCCCATATCCAACCAAGCACCAAGATCACACACCTCAACTCAATAGAATATCAATGATAAAGCACAATGGCATAAAACTTCCCCAAAATTGACTAAATACATCCCTTAAAAATTGTACAAGAAGCATTAATGTAGTTGACAAGACACTCTAACAAAATCTAGGAATCTGATAAGATGACAGACATTCAGAAAAGTCTGGCCACCACGAAATTCCATGAGGAACAAGAATCTTTGAACCAAGACATCAAAACAAACAGAACCGGATTTAGAGGATCCGGGGGAATCCTCTAGGAGTAGATTTTCCCAAAAGCAGTGAAAAACCCGAGATAAGCTTAAAACTTGAGATTCTCAATGAACACCATAAAAGGATCACCATAGTAGGAAAGATAAACACTTAGCTCATGCCAAGGCAAGGTAAATCCCTCAAATTATAGGGCCAAAACAACAGGAGTGGAAGCAAAATAGGTTCTCTTCTTTTAGCGGGGCATATGTGCGAAAAAACTGCACAACACTATTCACACCTGGCATACGAAGCCTTATTTATAATGTAGTTTAGATACTCCAAACATCTTGGACCAAAACATAGAAAGGAAGCCTTCCTATGTGGTCAACAAGACACCTAAAACACCCTCCCTAGAAACCAAACAAAGCATGCATGACCAAGGTTATATTACAAGAATATCCAACAAGCAAAATAGAGAAAAGATAATGGTCATTGCCGCATTCCTTTCTCTATAAATCATTTTTTTTAGACATCATCAAGAGGTAATTGGAATGAGTGCAATAAGATAAATCAACAAGACAAAATCAAGTAAAAAAACAAGATAATGTTCTTCATACCGCTAGCCAAGACTAAACTATGGTGATGCCTGATGTTGATTTCCATTGTAGGAAGGATGCATCCTAGGACATGATGTTATTAGGTGATTTTGAGACTAATGGGATGATGGGTTGTTGATACCAATAATTGACCAACTTTTTTGCCTACTAACCTAGACTTGAGACCTTGACATTTGGGTTTACACTTTTAAATTTTCTATACTTGTTTCCAATTGTTTTGCCAAAGGTTGAAGGTGATAATGTATTTACTATGGATGATTAATTATTGTGGGTGAAGCAAAATCAAATGGATGAATTTTTTTTCAAATATTTGGATTTTTTTTTATGTTTTTGATGTTTTTGAAATGTTATGAGGCCGTTTTTACATTTTTGGGTTATTTAAATGTTTTTTGTTTTTTTGTGTCTTGGGGGTTGATCAAAGATTAGCCTTGCCTACATTTAAGCTCAGAGATGACATAGTTTTAATGATGACTCAATGCTCTATTTTGGGGATGTTAAATAAGCTTGTCCTTTCAAACAATAAGCTTTGTGACACCATTCCAAGTGAAATTTGTGGTGGATTCAAGAAAATGGCTTTGCCTGATTCTGTGTATTTACAACATTATGGGGTGTTAGATCCTTCATGGAATGATTTGGTTGGAAGTATTCCCAAGAAAATTGGAGATTTGCATTTGCAATGGTTGAGTTATCTTTACAGGGAACTTGCATACTAGTCATGTTCCTTAGCAACTTTTTCTTCTTGGAAATCTTACTTTGCTAGATATGTCTTCAATCTTCTTAGTGGACCAATTTTCCATGAGTTTGCAACACTTCAAAACCTCCAAAGCCTTAGTTTGTCTAATAACCAGTTCACTGGTAGTATTCCAATAGAGTTGGGAAATAGTTCAGGTCTTGTGAGTCGATGTTTATTTGCAGGTGAAAGTGAAATGGGATGGATTTTTTTGGTATTTTGAAATGTTTTGAGGTTGTTTTGGGATTTTCAAGATGTTTTACAAATGTTTTGATTTTCAATTTTTCTAATGTTTTTATGTTTTCTGAGATTTTGACCAAGAACCTAACCTAAAGACCTATCCTAGGGGCCTCGAGGGCTGATCAAAGATTAGCCTTGCCTACGTTATGCACATAAAGACCACATAGTTCGACTGACTTGACCCATAAGATGAAGATATGCACAAATGAAAGATGACATTTTATTATGATGAAATCCTAAAGGACTAACCTAGAGTGTCTCAGGGGATGATCAAAGATCAACCTTGCCTATGTTAAGAGCCTAGAGACTTGTATTTCTACTAGATGACTCTATTTTTGAATTTTTGACTTATTTTTTTGGATTTTGATATGTTTTGAATGTTTTTGGGTTTTGTGATTTTCTGATCTTTTTGGATTTTCTAATTTTCTGCATGTTTTTGGATTTTTTGATTTTAAGGAAGACTTCAAGAATATACAAAAATATGATCCAATGTAGGTATAAGAACATTCCCCTAGCATGGTAAGATAGAATAATCTGATATAGGTAGGAAAAACTGACTTTAGGAATGGGTCAAGTAGTACTAGAAGGGATCATGATACGAAAACAAGACCAAGCTATGATGTGGACACGAATGGGTGATGGATGGAGATATGGAAGTGTGATGGATGAATCATGCAAAACAAGTCATAGAGATCATGGTGGATGGAAAGTGCATATTTACACAAGGTGCCTATTTACTAGATTTTCAACAAGGTACTTTCCCAAGCACCACCGAAGTGGTTTTCACTAGAGGGAAATTTTTTTCTTTACTATTTTCAATCCTTTTCCTTTTTTTTTTTGGATTTTTTGATTTACACCTTGGAAATTTTAGGCATAATTTTTTTTGAGATGGGAGATATTCATGGCATCCTGCAAATGTTCTCCTTTGAGTTTTGATAGCTGATATGCCCCTGAATTGTAGCTTGTTGTGATAATGAAGGGGCCCAACCAATTTGGTTCAAACTTCCCTTTGCCATTTGGATTTGGTATATTTTTTTGGTTCTCCTTTAGTACAAGTTCCCCAACCTAGAAGGTCTGACTCCTAATCTTCTTGTTGTAGCTCTGCTTGAGATGGTTTCAGTACACTTGTAGATGTTTTAAGGCATCCATGCATTGCTCATCTAGTAATTCAAGCTCATTCAATCGTGAGACCTGATATTCTTTATTTGTGATGAGATTCTGCAATGATATTCTCAAGGACGAGAGCTTGATCTCAATGGGGAGTATGGATTATGAACCGTAGACTAGGGATAATGGGGTTGTACTTGTTTGTGTGTGAATACTCATTCAGTAAGCCCATAGGGTAGGGTTCAACTACAAGTGTAAGTCACAACTAGCTTCATTGGTTGTCTTCTTTAGGATTTTCAAGATGGTTTTATTTGTAGCCTCAACTTGGCCATTCCCTTGGGGATAGTATGGAGTGGAAAAACAATGTTGGATTTTGAATTTGTAGCATATTTCTTGACCATCCTAGTTTTTGAATGGTGTCCAGGTATGTGTAGGATCATCATGGAAAAAATAGTCCCTTAAGTGGCAAAAAATTCAAAAAAATCAGATTTATGCAACTTGATGTAAAAATTTGAATAAGTTATCTATATTATTTCAAAAATATGTAAGAATAGAATCTGTAGAAAATTGAATTTAGTTTCTAAACTACTAGCTTTATTTAAAAAAAAAAAAATCTATTTAGTGAAAATTTGAAATTTCAATATAGTAGTACTTAAATTTCAAGGAAAAAATAAGAAGTAGGTGTTTGTCTAAGCACCCTAACCACAATCAAATGATAATATTTTTTTATAAGATTTAATATATAAGTAGAGGACTCATGTCGCAATGTTATGCATATTTTTTTGTAATTTTTTCCTAGTAAATAATTAATTATGAATTTTTATTACAACTTTTAAAAATATAAAAACTCATTATGTCTAACCACCTTAACTTGGTCAAAAGTTCATGAAATTCAATTTTTATTTTTAATCCTATAGTATTCAAAGCATAGAATGTGACACATGTTTTGGATTCAAAAAATGTGATACCATTTGAAAGCTATGGATGTTCTTCAATCAGCCTATCAATTAGGACTTTAGTCATAATTCAAATAGAAAATGAATAATAATTACTCATTAAATTCAAAGTAAACCATAATTAATAATGGTGGAAAGTTGATAATCTCCTTTAAAAATGCTTTTTGTTTCATCAATTTTGGGTTAAAAAAATTTATCAGCCACATACCCATCATATTGTTGCTTTTTGGCCCATCATGATCTTGCACATACCTATCCCATTATCTGAGATAATGGCTTGAGAGACACCGTAGTGTAAAATTAAGTAGTTTAGGATGAACTTGGATATCTACTTTCCTATAATGTAGGTCATGGGAATGGTCTCTACCCACTTGGTGAAGTGCTCAGTGGTAGTGATGATGAACTTATGTCCACTGGATGAGGTGGGGGTGATTTTTCCAATGAGATCGAGCCCCCACTATGAAAAAAGCCAAGGTGTAATGATTGAATGGAGCTCTTGAGCTAGTGAATGGATGAGGACCCCATGTTGCTAACAAAGTCAACATTTCTTGACATATTCGTGAGCTTCCCTTTCCATTGATGGACAATAGTACCTTATTCTTAAAAGTTTCTTAGCCAAGGTCATACCACTTGAATGCAAACCACAAATATTGTTATGTACCTTGGTTAAAGTGGTCAAAGCCTCCTCAACATTTAGGCATCGTAAAAGGGTTCCCTCAATGCTCCTACAGTATAGGATGTCTCCTAAAATGACAAAGCAAAATGACTTCTAGACAAAGGTATTTTTGAGGTTCGAGGTGATGCTAGCTAGAAGGACTCCTATTCTTAAGTAGGTGTATATGTCGTGATAGTAGGGATCACTGGGACCAACAATTTCACACATGAATTCAGACTATAGTGCCTTGAATGCTGGTACAAGAAGCTGCTCTACAAGGAATTATTTCTTAGGGACATTGCGTGGGATGTATACTAGGGATCCAATTGTCGCAATGGCATATGTGGCTCTGTTATTAGCCCTAGGTACATGCTCCAACATGATATCAATAAAAGACTCTTTGAGGATTTCCACCAGTTTCTTGTATGGCATTAACTTGTCGTCTTTTCTCTGGTATTCATCATTTACCTAATTCACAATTAGTTGGGAATTGTCATAGACCTTGAGTGCCATAATCTACCACTACACCACTATTTTGAGCCCTATGATGAGGACCTCATATTCTGTAATATTGTTCATGCAAGTAAACAACTTATATGACCTTGGTATGGAGTCTCTTTGTGGCATGATAAAAAAGACTCCAACTCCTGATCCATGTTGTGTGTGGGATCCATCAAAGTACACCTTCTAGTTGTCTGCTATGCTTAGGTTGAAGATTGAACTTTGATATCAGTGGGTTTTGTGAATACATTGGTGCCTCTGCTAGTTGATCTACAATAACTTGTCCCTTGATAGAATTTCATTCCACATACTCGATATCATACTCTAATAGGATCATAACCCACTTAGCCATTCGTCTTGTGAGCATTGCTTTGGAAAGCAAGTATTTGAGTTGGTCAATCTTGGCAATTAGTTTTATTTTATTTGCTAACATGTAGTGCCTGAACTTCTGTGAGGCAAACACCATTACTAGACAAGCCTTTTTGATGAACGTATAGTTCAACTCATGCCCTACCATAGTTTGGCTGATGTATTAAATAACTCTCTTTGTTCCATTTTCATCATGTTGGGCTAGGAGAGCACCCAAAGCTACTGTTGTTGCCAATATGTACAAAATAAATGGCTTTCCTGGAATAGGTGGTATAAGAACTGGTAGTGTGAGAAAATATTCCTTGATCTTGTTGAACACCTGATCACCCTTCTCATCCCATTTGTATGTTACCCCCTTGTGGAGTAGATGAGAGTAAGGGATAGCCTTGTCTTCTAGTTGCGCTATGAATCAGTGGATGGACTGAAGTCTTCCTTGTAGGTCTCTTAACTATTTCAATGTCTTTGGTTCCTCCATCTCAAAAATTTCCTTGACCTTAGTAGGTTCTATCTCAATTCCTCTCATGGACACAATGTACCCTAGTAACTTCCCTAGTTGTACGTTGAAGATGCACTTCTTTGGATTGAGTCTGACTTTATATTCCTCTAGCAGGTCAGAGATAGAACTAATTGTTGCTATATGATCCTAATGTTTCTTTGATTTTTCTAAAATGTCATCTACATAATCTTCCATAGTCTTGTGAATCATGCCATGGCTCTCTGACAAGTTGCTCCAACACTCTTTAGGATGAACAACATCATGTTCCAACAATATGTCCCCCATTGACATGTGAAATTCATTTTATGTTGGTCCTCTTTAGCTATCATTATCTGATTATACCCTAAGAATCTGTCCATCAGTGAAAGCATCTCATGTCGGGCCATCATATCCACTATCATATCAATGTTTGGGAGTGGGAAGTCATCCTTGGGACATGCTTTGTTCAAATCTCTAAATTCCATGAAGATGTGGATGCCCCCAGTGGGCTTTGAAATAGGCATGAGGTTTGATACCCACTCTATGTAATCAATCATCCATATGAACCCAACATCAAGGAATTTTTGTAGTTCCATTTTGACCAACAAGGCTATCTGGGTATGCATTTTCCTAAGCTATTATCTCACTGGCTTTGCCTTAGGATATACTACTAGATGGTGAACTACAATTTCAGGATCAAGACTACACATATCTATGTAGGTCCATGAAAAGTTCACCTTTCTCTCTTTTAAGAATGCAACTAGGAGCTCTTGTTCCTTTGTTAACAATGATTTAGCATAAAAGGTGATATGTGGTGTTTCGTCTAATCCCAAGTTGACTGGTTTACACTTCTCTACCAGAATTGCTAACTTCTCCTAATGTAGAGCACTATGAGGAATATTGAGTCCATAATATTTTGAAACCTTAGAGAGGTTTTCACCATCAGATGCGTCCTTTTTTTTACTATTTTTCAGGTTTGAAAGTTCCACAGTCTGGTTTTCACTTAAAGACATAGAGATTATTATAAGATTTTCACTTTTGTGACTAAGGGATTCAATCATTTCTCCATAGTAGGTGTGTGTGTCTAACTCAATGTCAAATCCTTCTTTGTGATCTCCACATGGTATATTATCCTACAATCCCATGAATTTTGAGAGTGCCTCATCATTTTTGAATGTATCTAAAATTGGCAGTCCTTGTTGGTCATAGTCGATGAGTTGGGGATAAACTAACTTTATCTCATTGGTTTAGTTGTTTGACTCAAAGGATAGGGTGCTAATCATAAAGAGGTTATAATCTTTGAACAACATGGGTAGATCCATAACAGGGTTGTTTCCCTCACTACACACATTAGTTATGTCAAAGGTAAAGCTATTTATGACTCGACCCGTGGATACAAGTAGCTAGAGCTCGACTGCTGACAACTAAGGAGGTATTTTGATCTTTTTAATCGGGGCAAGTTTTCCAAGATGGTCACCTTTAAAGGGGTACATTTGAGACCAATATTTCTTAAAAAATTCTCAACAATGATGGGTTCTAGGAGACTGTTATTATTCTACCCAAGTTTCTTGTTTCTGTCGTAACCCATGCTAAGCATCATTTGTAGCCCTTTGTTGCTATCATCCATGGGAAGATCAACCACGGGTCAATTTTCTTGGTATAGTAGACTTGATGGGTCTTCTTCCACCACTTCATGGCCTAGGTCCCCCCAACACTTGAATATGGATGGATCTTCTTTGAAAGTTTGGGATGAGGAGGCATTTGGATGTGGTTTCCCATGCGACCTAGGAGATTGGGGTAACTCTCCTACCACAAAGGCACCTTTCTTTATTTTGTAATCCCCACACCCATTGTCCTAGATAATGACCTTGATAATAAAAATGGTGGGGATGGTGGGTTTCTTTGTCTCAGATGTGGAGGCCAAGGTAGACGAGTCCACATATGGAGTTAAGGGGCATTCATCATTCTTAGGAACTTGGGGGATTTTGCATTATTTAGCTTCTAGATTCTTGCAATAGTAAAATGGTTCAAGATCCCCATGGATGGTGACCTCTTGGCCTTGATGTTGGAACTTGACACACTAGTGAAAGTTTGAGGCAATGACTTGCATCCCATTGATCCATGGGCACCCTAGAAGGATGTTATAGGGTAATTCAAGGTTGAGTACTTGACATGTGGTTTCCATAATAGTAGGCCCTACTTAAATAGGGATTTGGATAGTGTCTTGTGACACTCTTTCTTGATCATCATATGCTCTTATGGTTATACCTTTTCATTTTTCAACAACATCCTCAGAGAAGCCCAAAATTTTTATTAGCTTAAGGGTGTAGATATTTAGACCTGCACCTCCATCCACCAAGACCCTTTTGAATTTTTTTTTTATGGATGAAAGCTTCAAGATGAGGCACACTATTGTGAGATGGTTGGCTTGGGAGGTCTTGATCAGAAAAGGTCAAGAGATGAGGTGTGGTGAGGTGTCCAACCATATCTTGTAATTGTTCTGCATCAAGATCCATGGGAATGGAGGATGTGGCCAATTCCTATTCTAGGATCTTTCTATGTGTAGGTGACATTTTCAATAACGCCATGATGAAGATTTGAGTGGGGGTTCTTTTCAACTGGTCCAAGATATTGTACCCACTAGGAACGGATTTTTGATTTAAGGTGCATGCCCTACATGGTTGAGATGGTCCAACAATGGTGACCTTTCCAGCTCTTGTGGTGACTCCACAAGCGGCTTAGGCTCCCTTGATAGTGCTGACAATGACCCATTCATCTAGGGATGCAACAACATGCTCATACACATGGTTTACACTTTTGTACTTTCCTTTACCATTGTCACTATTTCCCTTGTTGTGATTGGACATCGAATTCATGTAAATCTTTAGGTCCTTATTCCCTAGAGGTTGTTCCACATTTATGATTTTGTCATCAATGAGGTCTTGGATCAAGTTTTTCAACCTCATGCAACTAGCAGTTGTATGCCCCTTGATTTTATGGAAATCACAGAGGTAATTTTCATTGTACCATGGTAGTTTCACTTAGGGTTATTGATAGTTCTCATAGGTGGGGATCATGTTATGCTTTTCTTGCACCAGTTTGTTCTTGATGGATTCAATTGGTTTCCCAAGGGCTGTGTATTTCCACTTTTGGGAATATTTGTTTTATTGGGGTGGTCCCCCTTGGTTGTTCAGATTATTCACTGTTTGATTGTTTGGTTGATGTGTTATGGTGTTGGATTGTCAATTTTTTTGATTTTTGGTTTACGGTTGCTGATATGTCTGTGTTCTGCGTTAGGGCACTGATTACAACTTTGGCATCAATGATGACATTGTTAGTAACATTTTTGTTCTTTTCCCATGTTCAATATTTGTCATTATAGTTGGTGGATGGGTGGTTGTCTTGATACATAGGTGTTCCCCCTTGTGAGATAAGGGATCATTCAATTTTGAGCACCTTGGGGATCAACTGGTCATAGGTGGTGATGCACTACATTTTTAGATGGAAAGACAAGGCCCTTTCAAGGTTGGTGATGATGATACATATTTGTTGTTCCTCTAGCATGGACCATTTTCTTCTATTGGCCTTGGATTTCCATCATTGTAAGAATGAAGAAAATGATTCCCCCTTGGATTGCTTTAGAGTGGATAGCTCTTCCAGACTCACATCCATCCCTATGTTGAATGAATAGTTTTGGATGAATACATCAACAATTTCTTGGAATTTCTTGATTCCAAGAGGGAGACAAGAGAACCACTCCATAGTGGGCCCTACTACACTTCGAGTAAATAGTCACATGAGGTATGAATCATCGTATGCAACCTCCATCCAATGCACTTGGAATTCCCTGATGTGATCTTCAGGGTTACCCATTCCTTTGTATTTGTCAAATTTTGGGATTTCAAATCCTTGTGAGAATGGTTTCATCACAATGCTCCTATCGAATGGGTAAGGGCATAAGTTCTTTGGTTTTTTCATTGTTCTCCCTGATCAGAGGTCAAGCACCTATTGCAAGAGGAATTTGATCTATGTGGACACATTGTCTTGAGGATTGAGAGGTGGAATTAAGGTGTTTTAAGGTGGTATGATTATGGGATTGATGGGTCAATTGGTTGGTGTGTTGGTGGGAGGAAGTTGCACTTTCTATTGCTCCAAGTATGCCTATAATTGTTGTTGTACCAAAAACGCTTGTTGTTGGTCCTGCTATTGTTGCACCAACAAGGCTTGTTGTTGGGCCTACTATTGTTGTGCCAACAACACTTGTTGTTGGGATAGGAGTTGTGTTTCTTCTTGTTCCTCTTGATATTGCTGCAATGCTTTGTGGTATGCTTGCAATTGTGTTGCTTGTTGTTGAGCTTGGTATTATGCTTGTGTGTGTGCCTGTTGTGCTTGATATTGTGCTTCAGCTTGTGCTTGTTGTTGGGCTAGGAGTTGGGTTGCTTCTTGTTTCTCTTGATATTGCTACAATGCTTGTTGGTATTCTTGTCATTGTGCTGCTTGTTGTTGAGCTTGGTACTGTGCTTGTGTGTGTGCTTGTTGGGCTTGATATTGTGCTTCAGCTTGCACTTGAGCTTGTTGGGAAGCTTGGGCATTTTGGGTAGCTTGTGCAGCTTGTTTTTATTGTAGCAAAGCCTAAGCTTGTGCCTAGGTAGCTTGTTGCACTTGTGCTTATTGTTCAACTAGTGTAAATTGTTGAGTTTGGTAATGTAGGAGTGTTGTTAGATAGGTTTGATGAGCTACTTGTAATGTCATGTATTGGATTTCCACATTTGGATTTAGTGGTGGCGGTGGAAGATTTGGAATTACTATTTGAGTGATGATTTGGGGTTGTGTTGATGTGAGTGGTGTGATTGATATGGTGAGTCCTTGTGAGGCCATGTTTTGATGTATGGGGATTGATGGTGTTGTTTGGATGGATGCCACCTGATGTTGTGATATTGGTGGAATATTCAAAGGATTTGGTACACTGATTTGATTGATGTTCAAAGGATTGTTTTGGTTTGATTGATTTGTGATTGGGATGTTAGGTAGAGGGGGTTTCCCTAAACCAAGGATTGTTGTAGGTGGTAGTGGAGGTAGTGGTGGTGGAATCAGAGGTGGGATTGGTGGAAGTGGTGGTAGATTTCTTGGAGCAAGTGACGATGAGGCCCTAAAGAGTCCTCCTTGTTTGAATAGACCCATTTGCACCAATGGGAGAGAAACTTGTGTGTGAAGAGCATATGTCAACATTTCATGAAAAAAGGATGGATTATTGGTGTTACGGAAGATGAGTGGGACATCTTGATGTAGGGGATTTTTAGGGACAATATTTGATGTTCCTATGATGGTATTTGCATGCAAATTTTGATTATTGACAAGGGGGTGTGTTTGAAGAGCATGTAGTAATGAACTCCCCTTGTTGTTAATGGGTTGCGTTGTGGAAAGAGATGATGTGGATTGTGGAATGGGTTGGATGATGCCTTGAATGGGTGAGGTGAATGGTACAAGTGACATATTCTCAAAAGGTTTCTCCACAATGGTTCTTATATAATAGTTAGAAGGGAGTTTAGTACCTTCTTTGGCCAATTCTAGCATGTATTGAGAAGAATAAAGTTTCATCATGGTATTAACAATCCTAGGACTTTTGGGGTTTTGGACCATTTCTATGATTTCATCCTGTGTCATTCCCAAGACATTGTTAGTGATTTCTTCTACTTGACCCTCTTGAAGGTCTTGTGATACTAGAGGAAGGTTGGGTGGGGGATTGCTTGATCCAATGGGATTTATTTTGGGAGTGGTTTGACTCAAGTCACTTGAAGTAGATGTTTCCTTGTTGGATTCCATGTTCTTCTTATGTTGAGATATAGTTTGAACCATAAAATAGGGATCAATTTTTAGGAATATGAGAGATAAATCTCTAACTCCTTAGATTGACCCAAACTTTTAGGCACAAATTTTTTTTTCTAGGATGAAGAGGATCAAAGGATGATGATGGGACAAATGAAGGATGCATGATATGAATGTTTGAACTCTTGATAAATCTTGATGGGGATACTAGACTTTGGAATTTTTGGATTTTTTACTTTGGATTTGATCTTGCTTTGACTTGACTTGGATTTGGATTTGGTTGACTTTTATTTTTGCTTATGGATTTGGATTTTGATTTTGGATAATGAAAAAATAGATCCTAAGATGTTGGATGTTATCTATGGGATAAACTTGTTCATGAGATGATAATTTTGACTAAGTGTAAGGAGAATGATGCCTTTACACACACCTCACCAAAAGATGACTTTGATTTTTGGATTTTGATTCAAGGATCTTCCAAAAGTCTAGTATAGATGATTTTTTCAAGATTTCCAAGAGTTGTTGGTGAGATGATTTTGATTGATGTTTTGAAGGATGAAGATTGATTTTGATCCTATGTGTACCTAAAAATACTCTTGTTTACAAGACCTCATTTTTGAAGAACATGCTAATACTTCCTATGTGAAATACTCAAACCTTTGAAAGAGACTTGGATTTTGACAATAGAAAAAAGAATACAAATTTGGATTGTTCCTTGATGCACATTTGTAAAATTTGAATATCAATATTTTGATAATTCATAAAGCATGGACAAATGGTTCTTGAAAGCTTTTTGAATAAGACGTTTGGACTTTGGTTTTAGGATTTTGATCTTACGTGAAATCATTGGAAACAAATATTTGGAGTTCAATTGTTCTTAACTTTGTTTAATGAATTCTTTTTACCACAAACACACTCTTGATTAGCTTTTCAAACTAGATGTCTAATGTACCAACTTCTTTTTCATCCCACAAAGTCCATTATGTGGAAATCAAGGAAATTAAGGCAATAGTTTCCTAATGTTGACTTTAGTAAGAGAAAATTGAGATTTAAACCCAATTACTTAAAAACCTCTAAGGATATAATCCCTAGGGCAAGCAATAGCACTTGAAACTTTTCAAAGGTATTTTCTCCTCCTAAAGGGTTTTAAATTTGATGTTCATGTTGAATGTTTGTTTTTCAATGTTTTACATCAAAGAAATGTGTGTAACTAACTAAAAGTTTCACAAGCCCTATGGATAGAATGAGACAATATTTTTTGAGTTCCCACTTGGATAAATCTAGCTACACCTACTATTAGCAAATGATTAAAATATTGACCACACAGGCTCCCACTTACAGTGCACTCTCTTCTCAGGTCAGCCAAGCTTTTGCACCCATGATTATCCCATGGCGTACTTATCATCTCTACTAAGATCTGTAAAAAAAGTGGGATGACTTCAAAAAAACCGTTCTTGCACCAAAAAATAGAAAAGGGTTTGGGCTTCTAAAAAAAATGTTCTAGTATAAGCATTCCATTTGTGGGGGATCATCCATATAGTAAGATACTATTGTTTCCCTTCTTGTTGGAATAATCCTTGTGATACTTGAACTTTCCTCAAGTACCCACACTTATATACTGGGTGGAAGTCTCTTAGCTTTAGCGTGTTCTTGATTGGGTCGTTTGCTAGGGTGATTACTTTCTCCCACCAGGAAGGACCTCTAAGGGTAAACAAAAGTGAGCAAGCACATCTGTAGTTCAAGTATCACACATCTAACTCCTATATAAAACATGGTGAGCTTTTTATTCAATGAAAAAATAAATCCAAAATTACATCAAAATATTTTATATTGATTTTCTCTTTTGACTTGCTCACACATATTTTTGCAGCCTCAATATATCAATAAACAATTAATAAACAATTTAAGGACAATATGATATACACGATCAGATCAAGAGGAGATGGGTGGCCATTGCTTCAAATTGTTTGCAACATATACTTCACTCATCTACAAAAACCCTTGAGTAGTTGAAGCATACACAATGCAAAATCAAAAAAATGGTATCTAAAAAACCCAATATGATACATGTGCTTGGTTCCAAAATGTGCAAGGCATTCGATGAGGCCAACAAAACTTGAGTTTCACACTTCAATTTTCTATCAATGGTACCCAATCGTGAATCACTGAATCCCCCAAGCTTAGGCTTTCGATGCACATAGGTTCCACTATATTAAATTTACACAATAGATTATGGCATTCTATTATTTAGACTTTCTTGCATTGGATAAAATTTGATAAACTTTATATTCCTCAAATACAGTCTTAAACAAAAGACTTATATTTTGTTACTAAGAATCAATAAATATTCTCAGATTGAATGCCTTTAAGAGGATCAAAATACTTTATATTCCTATCAATATGACTAGAAACAAAAGAAGTATTCATTGATGCTTGAACAAGAGCAAAGACTGTATATTTCTATTCAATGCATACAAAATCTAGAAACACAAGCGACATGTTAAATGGTGAGATGGTGAGACTTTTTAAGAAAACATGAGCTATACCATCCTTCTAGGGCCATTTTGTAGACGTAATAATTTGCAAATGCTCAAAACTTAGCATGTATTAGCATGATTAGTTAATTAAAGCACAACAAATTAAACATCTCTATGAAATACTCAATCATGTTAAATATGCAACCAAGGAAACAATGAAACTAAACCCAAAGCATATGAAAACATGAAGCAAAATCTATCTCATAGTGGATTGGTGCTACTTTTTTATGGAAAGTAGTTCTTTCCCAACCCTTGATAAGCTTTCAAAATGACAATAAAGATG
The DNA here is from genome assembly GCA_007258455.2 of Sequoia sempervirens. Taxonomy (NCBI): domain Eukaryota; kingdom Viridiplantae; phylum Streptophyta; class Pinopsida; order Cupressales; family Cupressaceae; genus Sequoia; species Sequoia sempervirens. The sequence goes on from VDFB02271358.1 coordinate 230,339,935, forward strand.
CAAGTGATGAAGACAAATGTGTGTATAGTGTAGATGCATAAAACTATGGATAGATTTCAAGTAGAGAATGTTAGTAAACCAAGATCATCTGCATGGAAGATGGATACCTGTCACATGAAAAAGATATGAAGAACCAAAGAAGATGTTTTGTAAACCTTATAGTAAAAATGCATTAAGAGAATCAAGTATTACAAAGAGATCAATCCTTATGAAGGAGATCAAGAAACCCTAAAAGGGAAACCCTAAATGAAACCCTAGTGTGCAAACTTAATAATTAATAATTAATCAATTATTAATGTGCCTAATTTTAGCTTAAGTAACAAAGAGGAATAAGTGACTTAATTAATTAATCAATATGATTTAATTAATTAAGCATAATAACTTATTACTCTAACACCCCCCCTTAAGATGAACTTAGGAAGAAGCTAAAGCACTAGAATAAGATGCATGGAAGCAAACAAGGGTCCTGGCAACTAAGCTTGATCAGGTACCTAAATACAACCAAATCTCTATAAAGTGGAGAAAGGGAGAAAACCTCGTGGGAACAAAACTCCCCTCCAAGAAGAGAAAAGAATGAAATTCACTAATGAAAGAAGGATAGGAGGTGGATTACATGATACCCCCCATAGACAAATTCTATCATATAAGTACATATACAATGGTCTCCATAGGAGAGATAGAAAGAGAGAAGAAGGCCCCCCCACAATGAAGAAACTCCTGTCACAATGGTAGATGCCTGATGTAGAATCCAAATGGAGATCCTAAAGTGGAAAATGATATTCCTCCCCTTGGGAAGAAACAAATCCAAAGGAAAATGTTGAAGAAACCCTACGAAGAGTGATGAACCAATCTGTCTCAAGATGTGTGCCATGATAGGATGCTAAAGAATCTCGCTGTCTGAACTGAAACAAATGACGTCAAATCCAAACGAATGTGGAGAATCCTGAAATGCAACCTCTGAATGCACAGATAATGGAGGGCATACAGTGATAACTTGACTGTCAAGGTAGAGGAGATGAATGTCCTCAAAATAATCCTCCAAATCTGCAATATAGGACTCAACAAACAAGAAAGATATGTCTGCAAGATCACTTGCATGCAAGATGGATACCTGTCACATGCAAAAGATATGAAGAACCAAAGAAGATGTTCTGTAAACCTTATAGTAAAAATGCATTAAGAGAATCAAGTATTACAAAGAGATCAATCCTTATGAAGGAGATCAAGAAACCCTAAAAGGGAAACCCTAAATGAAACCCTAGTGTGCACACTTAATAATTAATTAATTATTAATGTGCCTAAGTTTAGCTTAAGTAACAAAGAGGAATAAGTGACTTAATTAATTAATCAATATGATTTAATTAATTAAGCATAATAACTTATTACTCTAATAGAGAAGGCCTCTATTTATAAGTTAGAGGTTTGAAGAATTGAAGAATAGGAAGAATGTGGGATTAAGAAAGGACCAATGAGATTGAAACATTTGTCTCAATGCCAATGGGTAAGGATTGATCACACTTTGTATGTGTTTGTAAGATTCACCAAATGCATGTTTGAGAGACATGAAATGCATGTGCTTGAATTGTTTTGTGGGGATAAATTGTTTGAATGAGAAAGTCAAATAAAGGGAAAATGAGATAATTAGTTAATTTAAAAATTGATTTTCATGTGCAAGTGGGTGGGTTAGTCTGAGGTTGAGTTTGACCAAGGTTGAGTCAAAAGCTAGAGAATCGGTAATGATGATTAAAGTTAATTAATTTAAAATTTAATTAACTTTGAGTGGGTTATTGAATTTGATTTAAATCATTTGATTTATTTAATAAAATAAGAGTAATTTGGGTATTAACTAAACAAATTGATTTATTTAATTAATAAGAGGAATTTTTGTATTAATTAAAAAAAATGATTTATTTAATTAATAAGAGGATTTTGGGTATTAATTAAACAAATTGATTTATTTAATCAATAAGAGGATTTTGGGGATTTTAATTAAATAAATTGATTTATTTAATTAAACATGATTAGTGAATTAATCTAATAAATTACTTTATTTGATTAATAGAGGAAATGGAATTAGATGTATGATATTGATTAAGATTATTTGCATTTCTACAATAGTTTTGAGGTATAGTGAATCTATGATGGTCTAACCTTCTTGAATAATGAGCAGTGATTGTCTTTCATGTTGTGTTATTCTACCTACATGATGATAGTATTTTTGTGGTTCATCGGGAAATTGAAAACAAGTTCTTATAGGGTTGAAGGAATGTAATCATTGATGTCTTAATTGTATGGTCCTTTTCATGGGGATAGTTGTAATTGCAAGTGTCATGGTGGACATTTTTTTAAAGAGTTTATCACATGTTACATTGTTCTTATTGTTGACTCCAAAGACTTTGATGGTGCGATCGAATCTTGGTGAGGTAACAGAGTTCAATGATATATGTTATGCAATGAAAGAGTATCGTTCTATTTTAATCAGTGCTAACATGTGGGAAATGAGTTTAGGTTTAGGACAGATTTGGAATAGTACTCCCAAGTCTTCATCATAAGTGGTTATGTGTGAGATGTATAGGTTGGGATAGTACTAATTAGTTTACATGATGATACAAAGTTATATGTTGCATTTCCTTAAATGTCTCAATTTATTATTGCTTAAGATATCTTGGACCAAGAAGCTGTAGTGGTTTTTGTCAAAAAATGATCAAGATATTTGCCAATCATGATAAATGTTGGATTATATCTTTAAGAAATATATTGCTCTCTATTTTTGGTGGTGTTATGACAACTATAGATGTTTTCTCCACATTTCTAGTATGATGTTAAAATGAAAGGTGGATACAATAATAATGTAGTTATTAGTATGTTTGAGGATGATAGGACATGAGAACAAATGTTGAGTCTCTTGAGATAGTGAATCTTGGCATAGTTTGAGAACTTGATTTGTGATTGTAACTGTATGGTGTATGAGTCACAGTGGATTGTATGTTTATGATTTTTCTTAGTATCTTAGCTTGCTTGGAAATTATGTTTGATCTAAGATAGGCAGTATGTACACAGTCCTCTCTCAGTAGGACTAGGTGATAGCTTGGAAGATGATCTAGTCATTTTTTTTATTGTCTATCCTTCCATCACAGTATTGGTTTGCCAAGTCTCAGTTTGCAATTATTTTAGATGGTAATATTGCTCAATAAAAATTATATTGTTTTCTTCTTCTTCATTGTTACTCAATAGTATGATGATTTAATGTCTAAGGTTGTCAATGTTCTTAGTGTTTCCAATGTGTTTAGAGGACCTTTTCTTGCATGGAGTACTACTGGTCTTCATTCTTGTTCTCATTAATAATATAGTTACAAATAATAATCCAAGTCTTGGTCACACCAATCTACCAGTATCTAACAATTTTGGTCTAAGTGTGGGTATGTCCAGGATCATCATGGAAAAAATAGGCCCTTAAGTGGCAAAACAAATAGAAAAATTACAGTTAGGCAACTTGACATAAAAATTTGAATAAGTTATCTATATTATTTCAAAAATATGTAAGAATAGAATCTGTAGCAAATTAAATTTAGTTTCTAAACTACTAGGTTTGTTTTAAAAAAAAAAAACTATTTGGTGAAAATTTGAAATTTCAATGTAGTAGTACTTAAATTTTAGGGAAAAAATAAGAAGTAGGTGTTTGTCTGACCACCCTAACCACAATAAAATTATAATATTTTTTTATAATATTTTAGATATAAGTAGAGGACTCATGTCCCAATGTGATGCATATATTTTTGTAATTTTTTCCAAGTAAATAATTAATTATGATTTTTATTAAATTTTTTAAAAATATAAACAACTTGTATGTCGACCACCTTAACTTGGTCAAAACTTCATGAAATTCAATTTTTTTTTTAATCCTATAGTATGCAAAGCATAGAATGTGATGCATGTTTTGGATTCAAAAAATGTGATACCGTTGAAAGCTATAGATGTTTTCTTGATCAGTTTATCAATCAAGACTTTAGTCGTAATTTGAATAGAAAATAAATAATAATTACTTATTAAATTCAAAGTAAAGAATAATTTATATTGCTGGAAAGATGAGAATCTCCTTTAAAAACCCTTTTTGTTTCATCAATTTTGGGTAAAAAAAATTTTTTAGCCACATACCCATCATATTGCCACTTTTTTTCCCATCATGATCCTGCACATACCCATGTGTTGGTGAACAATATGTAGACAAGATGATTTTCTATAGATCTTATTAGTAATGGGAGTAATTGTTGTACAACCAAGGTCACTTTGTCATTACTTTGATGATTAGAGCAAAAGGAAGTAACTTGTTGCAAAGGTTTTGACATATGTTAATACACAGTGGAATGGTGTGAAGGTATCATGTTGTATTGAAACTACTTATTGCATTTCATTTCCCGGTGAATAATAACTCAACCTTTTCTTATGACAATGTGGCTTGGAACTTGAAATATGGATCATTTGATAGTTTGAATGTGATCAACATCATATCAATTTGATAGTGGTTTTTACTCTTTTGATGCAACAATGGTATGCCTCATACTCAATTGCATTAGTATGTGATAGTGGAATTGGTTGCTAACTTTGATCTTGAATTGTTATATTTGCTACATTTAATGCATTTTTTCAAGATAGTGGTTGTATGGCAATTGAACCTGTTGGTCATAGTGGTGTTAATAGAGATATTTCAAGTTGATCTCTATTTGAGATGGTGATAGTATGATATTGGAAGTATTTTATACTAGTGCTCATATGTTGTTTTTGTTTGTCTCAAGGTTGAATGTTGTTTAGGGTCATCTTGGAATATTAATTTTGGAGTGACAATGTTACCATATCCTTTTACAATGAAATTTACTACTAACAATGTTTTGGACTGTGATGCATGTTCTTGATAGTGCATTAGTTGATGAATCACTTGGGTTTCTTAGACTATGATGTGTGAGGACATAACGACAAGGGTAGTCATAACACTCACCTTGGGGTATCTATTATTCGTGGTTCTCATGCTTAATTTGAAATACATTCTTGGTCATGCTCTAGTTTATAGTGTTTTTCTTATCATTGATCTGCTCAGTAAGACAATTTTTTTTCTCTTCATGAATGTTGACATTAGTTTCATTTTATGCCTTGCATAGTGGTTTTCTGAATTCTTAGTTGGTAATTCATTGCATAGTGGTTTTTTGGGGAAGATACATTTGATATAGTTGGCATGATATCCACTTCTTTGTTTTTGACTATGCTCATTCAGTTAATATGCATTTGTTCATATAGTTGCTATCATTGTGATAACAGTTTGTTGCATTGTTGGTACTTATGCTTCACAGTGCTTATTCTACTTTGGCTTCATACAACATTACTAATCAATGGTTGTTTCGTTTCCTACCAGTTTTAGGACATACACTTGCCTCATTTCAACCTTTGGTATTGTTGTCAAAAGGGGGAGAAATGTTGTTAATGTTGGTTCATACGTGGCTTATTCACAATAATTCTAATGTTGATTTATTTGAGAAGTGATAATATATTTTTAGGTATATTGGCAAGCATGCTTGAGAACAGTCAAGGTTTCATTATGTTTGACATGAATGCCAAACGAGGACTTTGTTGATCCCTTTGACATTGGGTTAGTTTGGCATTGATGTCAAAATGACACTCAGAGTGCATAGTTAAAAGGCATTAATGTCAAAATGAAACTCACCTTGACACATATTTAAAAGGTATTACTATGAAGGGATTACTATGGATTTTCACCTTGATAAACTTATGAAAGGTTGAAAGCATTATTGGATTGATATTTGATGACTCTCATTCAATATTGGTGTTGATATTGTCACAAATTTGTTACATGGACTTGGAGGCAGTTCTAATACCTTGATATTTCCTTGAGAATTGGTCATTGTATGCTTACATTGTGTTAGGTCTCAAAGGTTTCATGGCATTTTACAAAGGTAATGATAAAGGGCTTGCAATATTGAAAAGTGTTTTTTTTTTTAATTAAGGTGTATTTGACTGACACTTGGACATTACACTTGTTTTGTACTTGATGTTTTTGACCAACTCATGGTCTTGTGTTTGAAGCTATCATTGCATTTATCTTAGGAAATATTAAAATGTTTTTGTCACAAGAATACATATTATTATGTTTGATTTTAGAGATCATTTTCTCAGGCAGTTTTATTGCACATGTTAAAATTTGCAAGGATGGTACTCGAGCTTTATTTTGTGTCAACATATATGAATCATTATTCACTAAGGCAACTAGGGCATGAAGACTTTGGAAACCAACATAGGGTTTGCAGCTTGGAAGAATTGATGACATACAAACCTTGGGGGACAACAATAAATCTCATTTTTAGTTGTGGATTTGACAGTTAAGATCTGTAAGTTGGTTTCAATTGCAAGAGATTAGGTATGGATGTATCAAAATTTACCATATTAATGATTGCTATATGTATGTGAGATTCGAGCTTTCCATTTGGTTAGACAATGAAATGAAAAAATATTAGAAAAACTTATATGAGTAAGTGACATGTTCACTTAATGTGGGTTTCGTGCATTTCATTATAATATCTTACTCTATAAAGAGATATAGTTCTTGAGAAAAATATTCTAACTATTTATTGTAAGAGGTTGTATGCAAAATAGAAAAAACTAGTCTATATATTGTATGTTTTATAGTTTTCAAGTTTTATGAATCTATAGGACATATAATATATAATTGAAATGGTTTGCAGTGAAACAAAGAAACCCTTTGAAATTTATTTTTCATCATGATTGAAAATTGTGTTGTAAGGTCATGTAAGTGAGACAAAAATTAACCTTTTCCAGTAAGGCATGTTTTAACCAATGAGGTTTTGTGACCAGTGAAGCATTTTGTAGCCAGTGAGGCTTTTCTAGTGAGGAATTTTGATTAAACCAATGAGGCATCTTATCGAGTGGTTTTCTATCCCTATGAGGGTTTTCCACTCAGGAAAAAATTGTAATATGGTGTGATTGCCTTATTTTGATTACCTTTGTGTTTTCTCAAGTATTCCACATTTAATTGTTATGATGTATTCAATCAGTGAATGTTTTTATCATTGTAATAACATGAGAATAAATTGGTGCAAATTGAAGATCTTCTTATGTTCTTTATGATGAGACAAGCTTGACTGCTCTACATATATGATGATATACTTAATAGTTGAACTATTCTGGTATTACATATTATAAGGTCAAAGTTTTGAAAGGTTAATCCAAGGTTGTTTGAAATTTTTAATACCACTTATTCACCCCCCTCTCAGTGGTAATGTACTCCAACACTAGCTCTAGTCTATTGTAATTGTGCCCATAGATCAACTATTTGCCAATCTACTGGTCCATTCCCTCCTTCGAGTGTCACCTCCTCTATTCCCTCCTCTACATCTATGCCCTTGAATATCCTCTCTTAGAGGACCCACTCTACCTCTCCCATCGCCTCCTCCTCCTAGTGCTCCTCCACCTCAATCTCCTCCATCACCATGTCATGTTGCCCTACCTCAATAAGTTTCACCTCCTCATGTCACTCCTCCTTGACTCTCTCACCCTCACCCTCCTCTCGGATCGGGGATAGTGGTCTCCCTCATTTCCTCCCCATCCTCCTCCTCCTATCTCCTCCTATCACCTCTCCCTCTGTCTCCCCTCCCTCCATCTCCTTATCCTCCCCTTTGTCCTCAATCTCTCCTTTGGCCTCATGGGACCTTGCTTCGACTCCCTACTAGCATCGACTGATTTGGGTCTATGTATGGTACTAGAATTTGGGTGGCCCACCATGCATCATACTCCACTATGGTCCTTGCATTCGCTGCACCACCCCTCCATTCCCACTACACTAGTTGCAGTGCATCTATATCTAGCTTTGTTGTCACCACTAGAATCACTTGGCTCCATGGATGTACCTCTCACAAGAAGTGTGTGAACTTTGTTGTCCCTTGAGGCACACCCTATGCCTCTCCAAACTACCTCCTAAATTGCTCTATAAAGTATTACTTAATGATGTACTATGAATGTACAGTATGAACAGTCAAGTATCTAGCTTGTCGACACCATGGTAGGTGTTGATCCTCATCTGCCCACGGATGACAATATTTGTAGGGCCTCCAAACAAAGCTAGCCAAAAAATATATCCCATGCCTCTATTATCCTATATCTCCCACATGGTCTGAGTGACAACACCTCCATATAGATAATAATTTGACTTCCCATCCCCTAGCTATCACCATACTACTAGATGAAACACTGCAATGTGCTCCTATGCCCATACCATCAATAATGTAACCCCACAACTCATGCTTTGACCATCCTAATATGTGATATTGTGCAACTAAAAGTAGAGCATCGCTAATAGACATAGTCCCCATGCATAAATGGTCCCCTACTCCATCATCCTTGCTAGCATCTCTCCCCATCTCACTAGAAAATCATGCCCTCTACAGTATGGAATGATCACCCCACCAATCAACATACACAGAACACAGTCATATCTCTAATATCACTCTATGAGAGTCAACCATATGATCTCATAGCCCTACAAACTGAGCTCTACCAAATCCTCATAATCATAATGGTAATAGATGGCTTGCAACCCTCATACAAGATCATATCTCACCCACTCTCCTCAGATCGACAGTCAAAGTATCTTGTATACATCCTCTAGGGTCACAGTCACCTCCCTTATCAGTAAATGGAATGATCATGTCTCAAAGTGCAACCTCTTTGCAAGTGTATTCAACAACCCTCAAATCACCCTGATGATGGGCACATAAGTCATGTGGTACAATCCCAACTCCATTAGTCCACGCTTTTCAGTGACAGATAACTAATCTTGAAGCTAAAAAGTAGATGGTTACATCTCTCGACTATAAATATGGGCAAGAAAAACTTGGGGTCATAAGCAACAGTCACTGTGTCAATCCAAAACCCTAATTAAACCTATTATACCTAAATTACACAAGACATTTCATCCTAAACTAGGGAAAATTCTTAATTAGTCAATTGTGTCATTTTTCTTGGAAAATATGTCACATAAATCAATCACATCACTATTTTTAAATTTGTGTCACAAAACTACAATTGCATCATATGCCTTGGAAAATACATCATTAGGGTTCATTGCAGTCAATTTGTAATCAATTGAATCATTCCCCCATCACATGTGACATTCCCCCATGCATATGTAGTTCAATTTGTCGAATGTGTAGTTCTTGTTTGTGGGTGTGTTGTAGGAAACAAATGTGGTGCACTTTATAGCTATGCCACACTACATTTGACCCCCCATTGTTCCCGAGTAGTTGCATTGCAATGTGACAATTGTGGTAAACCATAGTCACATGTGTTGCTCATGAATGCAATTGTGATGAACATCGTTCACTATAATTTCCTATTAAATTCATAGGATGTAAAAATGCACAAAAAATGAGAAAATCGTAACACGGGCTCGAAGTACTTAATGGGTTCCCTACTCCCTCAGGTCATCGAAAGGTGCATATGTGATATTCTTAATGTTGGTGTGTGGAACGAGAATCATATTCATAGCTTCTTTCTCCTCAAAACTCTCCAATTTCCTACTTCAAAGTGCACAAATGAGCAATTTTACCAATCAAATTCACATTTACAAGCAATCAAATTAGGGTTTTCCTAGAGATTGCACTAGGATGTGTTCTAGATGCACTTTTTGGAAACTTAAAACCTTAATTTCACCACCTAAACGACATTGAAAATCATTTTTGTCACTACCATTGAAATCGTGGCTATGAAATTGACTTATCGAAACAATTTCCAAATTTTTTGATTTTATTTTAAATTTTCATTTTTTTTCCAAGGGGGGCATAGTTCCACCCTGCTTTCACTAGGGCATGTTTTGACTAATTTTCTTTGACACAATGTGATAAACTACATTGTATCAAAGAGGGGAAAAATGTAGACACTAAAAATTGTCCTAGGCCTATGAACTTTATTTTCTCCATCAAATTCCCCTTCACTCCTAATAATTAAATAATTTTAATTATTTAATTAATTCATTGCTATCTTTATTTCATCCTTTGATTCATTAAATAAATTTTATTTATTTAATTTTTTCCTACATTATACTATAATTAAATATTTATTTTAATTATTTATTTAATTGCTTACTAATTTTTCATCTTCTTCCCATTTTGAACTAAGTTATTATTTAATTCAAAAATCAGCTTATCACATGTCTTCTATAATTAAGTAATATCTCTATTATTTAATTATTCATTTCCCACTTTTGAATTAAATTATTATTTAATGAAAAAGTCAACTTGTTACATGTCCTCCATAATTAAATAACGTGTCTATTATTGAATTATTCATTTCCCTCTCAAAACAAATAATTTTATATTTATTTGAACTCCTCCTACAACCTCTTTTTTGTACCGACCTCATTATCTGTGCCAATCTTATCTTCTCTTGTCTCATTCAATTTCAGCCCTTGATTGAATTATTTTATAATTCAATCTTAGCCATTTATTCTTGACATTTCCCTATATTTTTCCTAACCCTATTTCATACTACAACTTACATTCTTGGCCATTGATTGACACATCTTATTAACATTGAATCTCATCCCTCCATTCAAATTTGTATTTTCTATAAAATACCCTACCCTTGTCAGTTTAATACATCTATTTCATATGCAGCTATATGCTATTAGTGTGAAACATCTATCTTCAATATTTTTCTAGTCATTGTCATAGGCCATTGTTGCATACTCAAATTTGAGGGAATCAAGTACATTCAAGCAAAATGGAGAATGGAAATGGAGGTCAAGCAATGATGGCATGAAGACTTTATGGTGACATTGCTTTATATTTCATCTTTTTATGCTTATTTGTTCTCTATTGCTTGATTGGGGTCTTAGAGTTAGAGTTTATATGCTTTGTTACCTTAACTTGAATTTTTACCCTAATTACACATACCATCTTGGTCTTGTTTCTTTCAAAGTGGAGGAAATTTGTTCAATGCTCATGGATCATCTTCAACATTCATCATAAAACATCTACCATCTTTGCAAGAGACACCACATTGATGGGGGGCTATATGGTCTCTCTTCTTTTGTCTTATGAGGGGCTCTTATTCCTTGTATGGGGTTTTTTCCTTCTCATGCATCATTAAAAATATGTTTATTTATCTCTCATTTGGATAGGATTTTTATCCCACTAAGTCTTCTCCTTTTCTCTATTTGTGAGAGATTGCAATGCATAATAGTACTTCCTATGTTTTACTTAAGGGGGAGTTTTGGTGTTGATAGGTGTTTTACCTATCTAGGTCCTATTTACATGTTAAGTCCACTTAGGTCCTAGGAGGGAATATTTCTAGTTAGTGTTAGTTGTTGCTAGATCTTATCTTATTTTTGGGTACTTAGTGCTTATGTACGAGGTCGTTTAATATTTGTTGAGGTAGTTCTCTCATTTTAAAAGATTAAGACACATGTCATGATCTTGTCTAATCCTATCTCAAAGCTTTCCTTTATAAGCAAGTTGGCATATTCACAATATAATTCAACCTAGAAATCTTGCATCCATGATCATAACATGATATTTTTCCATTTCTCTCTTCTATAATTTACTTTATCTTGTACGTGATCCTGGAGTGTTAGGGAGTTCACCATAAACTCCTCCAAAAATAATAGAAAATACATAGATATAGACTGTAATATTAGAGTAAAGTATATTAATTTTCTAAATATAATTTTATAATACTATTACAAATGACATATATAAAATTATAAATTTGAGTTAAATCCATATATAGAGATTATACATGAAATATGGCTTAACTTGCATGTAATTTTCCCATATAGACATAAAAACCCAACCCCTTATATTGTATAGAAAAATCCCTTGCATAGATCTAAAACTAGGGAACAAACACTATGCTCAAATGTGTGTAAAGAGGAATAATGCTATTCTTGATGAAATATATCCTCTAACCTAAAAAATTATCTCTTAGATTGGTGAAGATTCCAATAGTTTCTAGAATCTAATCTCAAAGACCTACAATTAAATAATCCACTAATAAGTATCTAAATTTCTGTGCGAACAAAAAAAATCTATAAAATCTACTACATAAATCATCCCAAAAATTCATAAGATATAAACCACTATAAGAAATAATCACCTCCAATAACTTTGGCATGGTCAAGCACACTTCCCTCTTCAAATCCATATCTTTTGTGGCATTAAAATGATTCTAAGTGTTTTTAGTAGGTGTAGGGCTAAATAAAGCCATAGATGAAACTATTGCTATTTATAGCCTTTGATGAGTAGAAATCACTCAAATCACATGCTAAAATCATGACCACTTCATCACAAATAGTGAAAAAATTATCACTATTAGTTCTTAATATTTTTATAGCATGCCAAGTCTTGTTTCAATTATTACATAGATTTATGAGTCATTTTAGTGAGTTATAGAGGAATAGGAAAAGAATAGTCAGGATTGTAAACTGCTATAAGAAATAATCCCCTCTAGTAACTTTAGCATGGCCATGCTATCTTATCTGATAAAATTCATACTGTTTATAGCATTAAAATGATTTTGAGTGTTTTTAAGTACTTGTGCAAGGCCAAATCAAGACATAAATGAAACTCTAGCTACTTATAGCCTTTCATGAGAGGAAAACACTAAAACCACATGCTAAAATCATATTTAATTCATCTTGTAGTGAAAAATTCAACATATCAGTTCTTAGTATTTTTTTATAGTATGTCACATCTTGTTTCAATTGTTACATGGATTAATGAGTCATTTTAGTGAGTTATAGAGAAATGGGAAAAGAATGGGTGGGAGTGTTGGAACTTAGAGTCTAGAGGGAACTCATGCCAAAAAATTGTGATAAGAGTGCTTGAATTTCGAGAGATGACCAAGGAGTCATGCTAAGAAAGGAGGTGAAAGTGAGGAAATTTAGAAGGGGAAGCGGCAGATGAATTAGAGAATTAGTTTGTCAAAATTGAGATATCAAAATGACCTTATGGCCAGTATTGAGATAAAAAATGGCTAAGAGTATAACTTTGAAAGGTTTTACAAAGGAACTATGGAGTTTCAAGCTTTCAAGGTTGCAAGAAAGAAGTACCAAGTTCAATTGAAATTTTCACTTCAAAGACAATGAAAGAATTGGTAAGGTTCAAGAATCAAGAATACCTTGGAACAAGTATCAAGATGAAGGGAAGTCTAACAACAACAAAAAAAATTAAAAATTATTTGAATGAACTTGGAGAGTTGAGGAAGGGATGTAAGCATGAAAAGGTCCAAAATTTTGGTGGAGGTAAAAATTTAGCATTTTACAAAGAATGTTTTAGGCTTGAGGTTTAGGGATGCTAAAGAAATGATACAAGAGGACATGTTTGATGATTTGGTGCTAAAATAATTTAAGGAAGATAGCCAAACCTCAAAGTTGTGGAGGAACAATAGAGATTACATGATGGTTAAAGGATGCTAAAAATTATAGCATTGGAATACTTATAATATGTTCTACTATAAATTATTATGATTGTAGGGTTGAAAGGGGAGCCAAATGATAGGACAACCAAGTATGAAAGCTTGGTAAAAAATGAATTTTGACTTCGACAATTATCAAGATTTGGAGATTAGGGATGTTATAAGAGTGTTATGAATGGAGGGCCATGTTAGACACTCTGGTCATAAAAAATATTCTAAGGTAGCAATAAAGTTTGGAACTAGGAAAACTAGCATGCCAACCATAATAAGTCCCACAAACTAATAAACTCTTTAATATTAGGGAATTTTTCATTGGTTTGGCTAGATTATTAGGATTAGGTGGATGGATATTATGTAAGGATGAAGCCTTATAACTCGATAAATAAGGGGAAGTAGAGATGGAAAGGATGATAGGAAATTCCCCAAGGTTGAAAACTTTGATAAACTATAAAACTTAAGGACATGACCCTTGAAGCTTCACACTTAGAATTTTTTGAACTTTTAAAAGAAACTAAAGCCCAAGGAATAGATAGGGGATAATGTAGAGTAGAAATGGCTAGACTTTTGGTAAAGGGAGAATTTACTTGTATTATCTTAGATTGGTTATCAAAGGTAAGTCAACACAAAGCCATCATAATATATGTGAAAAAAGAGCTATAAAATTTTGGATACACATGGTCAAGAGTTCTGAAACCTAATATTTATGCTAAAGATATAAAAATGTACATAAAAATTAGAGAAATTCATACAAAATACATTACTAAATAAATTCCCTAAAAAAAAGCACAACCAAATTTTTGGATATCACAAAAGAAATAATGAATAAATTTCAAATCTAAAAATTAAAATTGATCATATGCACATAAAATATTATATTTTATTATATTTAATTAGCATATCCTAATTTAATTATAGTTGAACATCATATCCACATAAAATTCTTAAGGGTGTGGTGCTACACCCTAGCACTAAGAGCATCACAAAAAATTAAGTAAAGGGTGGCTTCTAACTAGTTTGGCTACAAGTCACAACTCAGGTACATGCCACCTTGTGAGTGTCCAACAAGCTACTCAAAGCTTTAACCACCTTACTTGGGGCACTTATACTGAAAGGTACCTCCCCTTTTCTAAATGGAATTATATGGCTAAGCCCTACATAGGATGAGAACTATGACATTTTTTCGCATCGTTTTATATATTGAATCAAGGGAAAAACTGGTTAGAGTCATCAAGGAGTTCTTCATACAGATGTGTCTCACTTGGTAGGCCCCTTTAAGGGTAAACAAAAGCAAGAAAAGTGTGTTGTTTTTTATCTCCAAGATTGCACAAGGAACAAGGAAAGAGCATACACAACATCTTTTTCTCAAACTCACATGGTGTTCATTAATATTAATAAATCAAAATGTGTGGGTGATAATGCAAGTATAAAGAGATGCTTTTGATTCTTAGATCACCAAAATTGTGTGAGAGAAGAGCATACACACCTCTCAACAAAAAGAAAAATCACAAGACATAAAAAACAATGATTTATTTTAGGCCCCCAAAACAATATGTGAAATAAGACATTTGATGCAAAGTTGTTGTCAATTTTAGAGCCAATGAGTGAGTATGCAAGGTTAATTTTAAGCCCCAAATGGGTGTAGTATGCAAGTTGTAAATTTTAAACCATATGAATGAATATGCATGTTGTGTCATTTTAACCCATGAGTAAAAGAATCTAAATTGTTGTAAATTTTAACCAAATGAGTGTGTATTCAAGTCAATTTTAACCAAATGAGTATGATAGATCAAAATTGAAAAATGAGAAAAGAAAAAAAGTTAGCAAAATCAAATGAAAATGCCTCCTTTCCACCTATTTTGTAGGCTGGAAATCAAATGTTAGTACCATAAAATCCCTAATCTACTAAATGCAAAAAATTCAAAATTGAAAAATCCTAAAAACATGCAAGATTCTGGAAAATAGGCAATTGCATCACTATAACTAACAATTGTGGTACAAAATCTGGTGACTATGGCTTCAAAAATGTTGACTGCATTGGTAGAATGTGGTGAAGCCTAAAGTAGTTGCATCGTTTCCCTCAATAGTTGCGGTGAATGAACCTGGATCTACAAAAACACAATAAAAATGATTGATTTCAACCAAACTTGAAACCAAGATGATATGATAATGATGTAAGGTGACAAAAGTAGAAACTAGAAACTAGAAACAACAAGAAAATATAAAAATGGCTGCAAACTAATGATGTTATTAGACTTTGAATAGTTGTAATGATTCCCTAAGCAGTTGCGTCATGAAAACCTGTAGCTACAAAACACAAGAGGGGCAACCAATTTCAACCAAACTAGAGAGTAATATGATGTAAAACTAATGTTAGATGATGAAAAAAAAAACCAAAAACCAAAATTAACCAAGAAATCTAAAAATAGAAGCAACCCAAATTTCATTTTTGACTCCTGAGTAGTTATGGATTTCCAAATTATGATTGTGTCACACTAGTTTTTGGCAGTTGTGTCAATTCATCTTGCAGTTGCATCACAAACCTAAAAATTCTAAATTCTAAAAAATTATTGCAAGGTTGAGTTAGCTTCACGTCAGGTTAACCAATGTATTCTAGGGTAAAATTTAGGCAAAGGTAAAATAGCATAAAATATAAACCTATGAAGCCCCAAACTAACAATACAACACAATCCAACATAAGAAACATAAACATGAAGTAAATATCACCTATGCCATGGTTGATTGACCTCCATTGCTCTTCTCCATTTTTCTTGAAAGTACTTAATGCCTCATATTTGTGTATGCACTAGTAACCTATGACAATGAATAGGAAAATATTGAAGATAGTTGCCTCACACTAACAACATGTACTTGCATATGAACTAGATGTATGAAAATAACAAGGATAGGGTCTTTTATAGAAAAGACAATTTTGAATGAAGGGCTAAAATTTAATTTCAATAAGATGTGTCAATTAATTTCTAAGAATGAAAGTTGTAATATGAAATAGGGTTAGGGAAAATTAGGGAAAGGATAAGGATGAATGGCTAAGATTGAATTATAAAATAATTAAATTAAGGGCTGAAATTGAATGAGACAAGAGGAGATAAGATTGGCATGGATAATGAGGTTGGCACAAAAAAAGAAGTTGTTGAAAGAGTTCAAATAAATATAAAATTATATGTTTTGAGAGGGAAATGAATAATTAAATAATAAAATCATTATTTAATTATAGAGGACATGTGACAGGTTAACTTTTTCATTAAATAACAATTTAAATCAAAAGTGGGACATGCGACAAATTGAATTTTGAATTAAATAATAATTTAATTCAAAATGTGAAGAAGATGGCAAATTAGTAAGTAACTAAATAAATAAAATTTATTTAATTAATCAAAGAGAAAATAAAAGAAAGTAACCAAATTAATTAAATAATTAAAACTATTTAATTAATAGAAGACTTAGGACTTTAGAGAATAATTAAATAATTAAAATTATTTAATTATTCATGATGAAAGGGGAATTTTATGAAGGATGTAACTTAGGGAAAATATCAAGTTAGCATGAAACAAGATGCATAATTAAAACCCTAGCTATGCAATGAAGAACAATGGAGTTAAAAGGATAAAAACAAAGAACAATATTACCAAATGTCTTCAAATCTCGATGAATCACCTTCATTGTACCTTCTCCATTTGTTGCAAGTAGATAATTGCCCTTAGATTTGTAATGAGCAACCTATGATTATGACAATGCCCTAAGCAAATATTGAAGGATTCTAATAGTGTTGCAATGTACTCAAAAAATGCAAGCCTAAAGTGTGCAGAAAATAGCCTATGAAGTATGAAGTCACAATGTCAAGAGATTAAGAGATGTCCAAATGAGACCAATATTTCCTTTTTATAGAAAACACAATTTTAGATGAATGGCCAAGATTGAAAGTTGAGAGATGCCCTAAGATCAATGGTTGAAATTAAATATGACAACCCACAATTAGGGTTAGGGCAACATTAGGACAAATTTGAAATGAATGGCTGACAATTGATTTTAGAAAAATCAAATCAATGGTGGAGAATGCATATGACAAGAGGAAATATTGGGCATGAAAAAAACAAAAAGCTAGAGAAACAAATAATAAATTGAAGTTATTTGATTTAAGAGGGAGAATTAACCTTTTGAATTAAAAATTAATTTAATTTAAAAGTGGTGGGACCATGTGATAGTAAATAATTATTTAAAATTATTTACTTGGAGAGAAAAAATAGAAAGTGAGACAATTTTAAATAAATGATTTTATTTAAAATTAGGAAAAACCAAGATGGATAATAATTAAATAAATTAAAGAATCTATTTAATTATGAGAGGAGATTAGAAATTAATGACATATTTAAATAAATAAATAAATAAAGATTATTTATTTAAATAATTAGGAGGAAATAATGGATATGTAATAATTGAATAAATTTATGAATTTATTTAATTGTGAAGAGACATTAGGAAATTAGAGACGAATTTAAATAAATAAATGTAATTTAATTATTTAAATGGTTAAGAGGAATACTAGATGTGAATTAATTAAATGATTGAGAATTATTTAATTAATAGTTGAATTTGGACTTTAGGATAATATTACATATTTTAATTATGTTAGGAAGAAATGCGAAGAAAATAAAGCTTGTAGGCCTAGGTCAATTTTATGTGTCTACATTTTTCCCTTCTTTGTCATAATGCAGTTTATCACTTTGTGAAAAAGAAAACAAGTCAGAAAATGGCCCAATGAAGGTATGAAGTATCTATGCTCCCTCAGGAAAACTTTCAATTTTTGGCCCAGTGCTAGAAAAAATTTGGAAATTGTCTCGATAAGTCAATTTGATGTCTAGAAAAGTGATGGATTGATAATTTGAGTTTGGACATGTTTAAGGAAGTCAAAAGGTTAGTCAAAGATGGTCAAATGAGCCTCCACTAATAATCCTTAGTGAAAAATCTCAATTGGACCCTATAAATAGGCTAAATTTGGGTAAAAAGTCAATTCATTTTCACATTTACATTTTGAGATTTGAGAGTTCAGAGCTAGCAAACCTCATGTGAAGATGGTAATTCCACTGACCGAGCATCATGGATTTTGACTGTAGACCTTCCAATGGCCAAACGGCACAAAGCCAACAGTATGTACCCTATTCCCACTTTGTAATTTTCATGTTTTACATGCATTTTTCGGGGTTAAAGTTAGGTCAATAGATGCATCACGACACATCTACATTCACATAAGATGCAATTGTGGCCGTGTCACATGCATTTGATGTGTCGCAATACAAATGTGAGGGTTAGGGTAGGTCTAGGTTTACAATGACACATTTGTGGGCCAGTGAGTCGTGATCACTATTTCACAATGCAATTGTTAGGTTTTGCAATGCAATCGCCAAATTGAAGCATATATGCAGGGTCGTGCGATGCAAGTGTTTTACAATGACACAACTGGTTGGGGAAAGGATGCAAATGCTTTAGCATGATGCATATGTTAGGTCAAATTAGGCAAGTGATGTATTGCAACACAAATGTTGGATGGAGTGACACATTTGAGCTAGCGTAATGCAATTGAATTTGACGTGATACATTTGACTTTGACTAGGTTTGAATTTAGTTTTAGGCTCAATTTCTTATGATTTTTTTATTAAATAGATGATAATAATGATGTTCAATGATGTTTTAACTCCTATTTCTGCATGTGTAGAAATGATTACCACCTATTTATACGTGTAAGTTCAAGCCATCTAAATATGCATTTAGAGATCAGCAGTCAGATAGGGAGCATAGGTGATTGATGTAGTTGGAATTGTACTATGTTACCTAATTTCCATTTTCTGGAAAAATAGGGGCCTATTGACAACACTGGAAAAGAGGTGGCACTGAAAGACTTGCTCATTCCACTTGTTGATAGGAGAGGCTATTGTCACTCTTGAGGATGTTTAGAGGATACTACAGATTTTGATTAGAGGAGAGTGAATGGTGTAAAATCCACATCAAGTATTGTAGGCTTTGACATAGTATTACGAGCTTGGTGATGTCGTGCAACTAGACATTGATGGGTATGAGATTACATGGGATTTTATGGTGGAGCGCTATGTGTGATGGGATGCAATGCTATGCACTTTGATTGCTGGTGTACTAAATCTTGATTTTCATAGTCATGGGTTTCTGATCAGATGGGGAGAGGTGCTCGTCAGGATGAGATGGGATAGGATTGTGTTTATATGGGGGTCATGTTTACTTGGTATGATTTATCATCATTTGCATGAGGTGGCCTATAGGGAGGTGAGCAATATCAACTGCAAGACCACATTGTTGATGATCTAGGCCTGGAAGCATATCCCTGTCTTTCATCCACCAATTCAGAGACAACTTGCTGAGGGGATGCCCTATACATACTTGTATGCAAGCACATTGTAGAAGACCAAAGTTGGAGACATAGGATTCTAGCATCATCGCATTGACACGTTGATGGAATTTTCCTGGAGGCCATACAAAGATTGTGCCTAGTGGCCAAGAGAGGGTGATCATCTTTCTTTTTGCCGATAATTCAAATACCTAATTGGATGGACAATCCTGTCATAGCTTATCATTGAGATGTACCTACCCCAATGGGTACTACATTAGTTCAAGGAGCAACAAGATGTTCCTATGGGGAGTGTAGAGTATGCACGTTCATCCCAAGAGACCATGTGGGGATTAGCTATATCAATTCCACTAGCAGAGTAGTAGGTGGATGGATTGGTAGCACAATAGTACACTTGGAGTGGGGGTCCAACGGATCTTGGGACTACTACAGAGTTTGATTCATGGTGGTAGACACATAGGCCACAACCATTGACATATCCTAATTAACCAACACCAGTTGATCAACGGTCAATGATTCCATGGGTGCAGTGAGGGGGTTGAGGAGGCAAAGATGGCGATAGGGGGAGAGGGAGAGGTGGAGGTAAAGGAGATGGGTGGAGGGGTGGAGGGGATGATGGAGAGGATGGAGGAGATGCTGAGGATGGAGGGAAGAGGAGAGGAGGAGATGGTAGGAGGTAGGGCAATAGGGTGTGACAACAAGCACCATTATCACCTATTTGTGAGGTAGGTGAGAGAGAGGAGAGAGAGAGGAGGGTCGTCAAGAGGAGGGTCAACATGAGGAGGAAGTCAAAACTAAGGGAGAGCAACCAATAGGGCAGCCAGAGGGAGAGCTTTTGGGGGAGGAGGAGATGCATATTGGGAGGAGGCAGTCAATGAAGAGGAGGAGACTGGAGGGGATGATGAGGAGGTTGATATTAGTAGGGATGATGATATGGATTAGGTCGAGAGGCAACTAAGGGAGAAGATGGTGGATGGGGAGGAGGATGTAGCTGGTAGGCCACCATTTCCTCAAGATGCCACAGTTGACCAGAGGTTGGCAGACATACAAAATAGAGTAGATGAGGCCTCGACATAGATCAGGACCATGTAGGTAGAGTTAGAGGTGACACGGGTGGAATGGGATCAGGCTATGATTAGACAGTAGGAGGCATGGAGCTAGTGCTCCGAGTTTGCACAACTATGTATAGGGCCAGTTGGGCATATCACTTGGGAGTTAGCTAGGGTTAGCACTAGTCGGGGTTAGTATCAGATGCTATATGAGAGGGTAGTGCCAATAGAGTAGCAAGATCCTATTTTGTCTCAGTCTCAGAGCAGGACAGGGAGTGGTAGCAACACAATCCACAATAGTCACATCAGAGTAGTGTGGGTGGATCTACATCCTCTGGACAATCTTCAAGTCATAGATCTCATCATAGTCATATGCACTCATTAGGCCAAAGTTCCAGTCATAGCCATGGTTCTGTATCATTAGGACACAGGTCTCAGCATAGTTAGCCACTTGTTACTGATCCATCAACCTCACAGACTTAGCCTGTTGTGTCTTCAATGGTTCCATTAGTGCTAGTTATAGAGCATCATTCACCTCGTTCTTCACCTCGAGGGGATGAGTAGAGCATAGCCTAGGTCATTGTTATCTTGTTATTATGTTTAGAATTTTTTATGTATTGACCATCAAGCCTGTGAGCTCTATTTTTGGGATTCCTCGAGACTCTATCCTATGACATGATTTTGAGATTATATATATGATGTAGTTTTGGCCTGGACTATATGCTATGTGTTATGTGATGATTCCTTATGATTTTATTATTTTCATGTGATGTGATTTATGTGATGATACCTATGATAATGCATTTTGTTTTGATTAGATGTATGCACTTATGATGGTTACTTATGATTGCATGCTATGATGATCCTATGTTATGTATAATGGTTATATGATGATGATGATGTTATATATGTATGCTTAATGTTGTATATGTCATATCATGTTTATGATTATGGATGCATTGATGTATGCTTATGTATGTATGGATACTGCAACATGTGATGTTTCATGTTATGATGTTTAAGCATTAATGATATGGTCAATATATGAAAATGTTTAATGCACTTATATGTTATCTGAATGCAAATAGATGAATGCAAATGATATATGTATGCTAATGATGTAAATGAAAATATGTGAATGGATATATGGAAATGTTTAATGAACTATTGCAATGTCTATATGATCATGTATGTAATTATATTTTTGTATGTCACTAGATATCATCAAGAGGCAAGAGAAGAGAAATAGCCAGATAGAAGGAGATGGATGTTAGTGTGGAGAAATAATCCTTCAATATATTGTCGAAGAACTAATAAATTTTTCTCTAATCATCATTGGGAAGATTATTGTAATGGCCAACAAACACCATGATATGACATAGATTAATGGTGTGCAAGGTCATACCATCACATAGAACAAGCAGTCACAAACAAGGATGATCATAACTCATACTAGAAGGCCAGTTGCCCTAGTCTTTTGGTCACAACCAACCACAAGCAGAAAAGAAAAGAAAGACAAATCATGAAACATCATTGGTACTCTAAATATTTCTCTTAGGATATCCTTGAGGAACTAGTAACATGATGAAAAGTGAAAGGACAAATGCCAAAAGACAATGTTTTCCAAAGTGTTTTTCAAGTGTGTTTGAATGTCACATGTTTTGATGTCAAGATGTTAGGTTTGAAAAATTCTAGATGTGTGTGACAGATGGAAGATAATGCCATATTCAAGAAGGACACATACTAAATGATGTTGATGTTGAGATGGATGATCCTCAAATGTCAAGAGAATCCCTCAAAATGCTAGATGATAGTGACAATGCCTAGGAAGGACACATCCTAAAGAATAAATGATGAGAATTGTTCTTTAGAAGGACACATCTGAAGAATAACCAAGAGTTGATAGTTTGAATTTTTTTGACAGTTTGACAAAAGTTGACTAAATGACCGAATTGATCACATGCTCGTGTTGACATGCTAATGTAATTGAAATGTTGATTTAACGAATTGTTAAAGTTTGTGTTAGGAGTTGTATATTTTTGGGAAAAAAATGAATTTGAAAAAATTCAACATGTGTGATAGTGCAGTGTCATGAACCCTAATGGACTGACCTAGTGTGGCCTTAGGGGCTCATCGATTGATGGCCTTCCCTATGTTATACACTCAGAGACCTCATTGTTCTAAATGACCAATGAATTTGTCTTGATTGATCAAAGATTGATTCATTATTTTATTTGGAAAAACCTAAAAGGACTGACCAAATGTCTCGGGGGCTCAAAGATGAGCCTTGCCTACGTAGCAAATGCATAGAGACAATGTAGTTTGACACGATCAATGACTAACTTGACAAGTTATGACTTGGTATTGGAATTTTTGAGTTGTTTTAATTTTTTGGATTTATTCAAATATTTTTTTTATTTTTAGGTCTTTTTTCTAGACATTTTATGATTTTTTTTGTCTTTTTTCAAGACATTTTATGATTTTTTGTCTTTTTGACTTTTATGATTTTTGTCTCTTTTAGGACATTTTATGATTTTTTTGTCCTTTTTTAGGACTTTTTTTTTTTGGTCTTTCTTTAGGACATTTTATGATTTTTTTGTCTTTTTTAGGACAATTTATGATATTTTGTCTATTTTCAAGACATTTTATGAATGTTTTTGTCTTTTTTCAAGACATTTTATGATTTTTTTGTCTTTTTTCAAGATTTTTTATGATTTTTTTTATCTTTTTTGGGGACATTTTTTGATTGATAGGACCATGTGCGATACCCACTATACTCACATGATAAAGGATTTCCCCCAATTAGGTTCAGGACTAGCCAAGTTGAATAAGGACATGCACGAGATGAAAGGTGGACAATATGTGAGACTTGATGTCAACCATTGCCAGCCATCAAAAGAGATGCCATGACTTTATTACAGGTGTCGTGATGGTGTCAAAAAAGTGGTTATTTATTATGGACTAAGGTAGATGGAGTGAGAGTAGATGGGGAAGCAAAGAATGACTACACATGGCACTTGTTTGCTAGGTTTTCACCATGGTACTTATCCAAAGCACTTGTTTACCAGGTTTTCACCATTGGATGAATTATTTCTCTTTACTATTTTCATAATTTTTTTGATTTTTTGATATTTTGGTGTCACCAAGATGCATGTTTTCAAGGTTTCATCAGGGTGACAATTTTTTTTATTTTTTTCAATTTTTTTTGTATTTTTATGGTTTTCAGCCAACCTTCTCTAATGCTATGTATAATTTTTTTGGAGATGTAGATAGTTGATGGGTTCCATCAATTGTTCACCATTTGGAGTCACTAGCTAGTATGCTCTAGAACCAAATGAGGTAGTGATGATATAAGAACCCAACCAATTGGGTTTGAACTTGTTGGGTTTCTCTCTACTAGACTAATTCTTTGGGTTGTGCATTAAGACCAAGTTGCTAATGTCAAATTTTTAGACCATTCATAATCTCTTATTATAACTACAACAAAGGTGATTTTGATATTCCTATAAATGATTCAAGGCATTCTATCTTCATTCATCTAACATTTCCAGCTCATGCAGTTGGGACTATTTGTACTCTTTGTCATCAATCAAGCCCTTCATGGAGACTCTGAGAGATGGAATTTTGACCTCAATAGGAAAGATAGCTTCAACTCCAAAGACCAAGGTGAATGGAGTGTCTCTAGTAGGCATGCAAATGCTTGTACAATAAGCTTGCAAAGTAGGGTTAAGTTGTAAATAGCAGTCATGACCAATGTCATTGATGGTCTTCTTAAGAATTTTGATAATTGTCTTATTGGATGCCTTAGCTTGACCATTTCCTTATGGGTAGTAAGGTGTGGAAAAATGGTGTTAAATGTAGAAGCATTCACAAAGCTCACAAATGTCTTGATTTTTGAAAGGATGACCATTGTCTATGATGATGGACTATGGAACACCATACTGACAACTGATGTAATTGAGGTTAAACATGGAAATTTGCTTACCGGTTATGTATGTAAGGGGAATGGCTTCAATCCACTTAGTGAAATACTCAGTGGTGATAATAATGAATTTATGGCCATTGGAAGAGGCGGGATGGATTTTTCCCATGAGGTCAAGTCCCCATTGTGTGAAGGGACAAGGAGAAGTAATTGGTTGAAGTTCCTATGCTAGTGCATGAATTAAATCACTATGTATTTCAGATTGGTGACACATTCTTACAAACTCAAGTGCATCTTTTTCTATAGTTGTCCAATAATACCCAAGTCTCATGATCTTCTTAGCTAAGGTTAGGCCACTCTAATGAGATCTGAATATACCCTCATGTACCTCACATAAGGTTGTTCATGCTTCGTCAGTGTCAAGACATTGAAGAAGGGTATTGTCAAAGTTGTGGTGGTATAAGGTGTCACTGATGATGGTGTATCAGGAGGCTTTGTAGATAAAGGATTTTTTTTGGTTGTTTGAGAGGTTTGGGGGAAGTTTCTGGGACTAGATATAGTCATATATTTGTTGATACCATGGTTAGTTGGGACCAACAAGCTCACAAACCATTTCTAATTTTGGAATGTCATATGCAGGGACCAAAAGGTGTTCCACCAAAAATTTAAATTGTGACACGTTGTTGGGAATGTCTAGAAGAGATCCAATCATAGCCATTGTGTCTACTACCTTATTTTGTGCCCTCAAAAATCTATTAAAAAACATGCATGTGAAAATATGAGTGAAAGCTATCAACCATGCATTTTTAGGTCATTAATTTGTCATCCTTGGTGTTATATTTTTGCAGTGACTTGATTGATGAACAACTAAGATTCTCCAAAGACATGAAGTTTTTTTATTTTCCATTTTATGTCCATTCAAAGTCCTATGACAAGTGCTTCATAGTTTGCAATGTTGTTTGTACATGGGAAATCGATTCAAGATGACTTAGGAATGGAGTCCCCTTATGATGTGATAAACATTATTCCTTCTACCTGGCCATGGCTAGTGTGAGATCCATCAAAGTAGAGCTTCCATGGTGCTTTAGGCTTCATGTGAAATATAGAATCATCAGGTAAATACAATACCAAAGGGTGGTTGCCTTGTACAAGTGCATTTGTGAGTTGATCGACTATTACTTGTCCTTCTATAGCCTTGCATTCCACATATTGTATGTCATACTCAATCAATATCATAACCCATTTTTCCAACTGATCTATAAGTGTTGCTCAACTTAGGAGATACTTCAGAGGATCAATCTTTTCCACTAGGTGTGTCTTGTGGTTCAACATGCAGTGACTTAACTTTTGGGTGGTGAAGAAAACTACACAGAAAGTATGTTTGATGGGTGTGTAATTAAGTTCATATATGACCAATGTGTGATTGATGTAGTATATATCTCTTTCATTCTCATCATGATCATTTTGTGCTAGCAATTCCCCCAATGCTAAAGTAGTTGCAGAAATATATAGGATCAACACTTTTCCTTCAATGGGTGGCATTAGCATAGGTGGTGACAATAGATAGAATTTGATCTGTTGGAAGTTTTCTTGACACTTCTTTGTCCACACAAAGGGGATGCCTTTGCATAGGAGATATTGAAATGGTTGGAACTTGTTTGCTATTTCTGCAATGAAGCACCAGATAGACTGTAATATGCCTTGTAATTTCATTAGCTCGCTAATTCCTTTTGGTGGAGGCATGTCTAAGATGGCTTTCACTTTAGCGATATCCACTTCAATGCCTCTACAAGAAACTATATACCCAATTTTTTTCCTAAAGTCACTCCAAAGACACACTTCTTAAGGTTTAAACAAAAATTATGTTATTCCAATTTTTTGACAATTTTTTCTGGCACATTAAGGTGATCCTTGCATGTCAAAGAATTTTCCAAGAGGTCATCCAAATAATCTTCTTAGAGTGTGCATGAGGTCATGAAATATTGTTGACATGGCTCATTGATATGTGGCACTTGTGTTCTTGATACCAAAAGGAATTAGGTACCAGTAGTATGTACCCCAAGGACAAGTGAATGTTGTTTTGTGTTGATCTTTAGGGATGATCCAAATTTTATTGTAACTCAAAAAACCATCCATGAGGGACAACATCTCGTATCTTGTTGTAAGGTCCACAATGATGTCTATGTTCGGAAGTGGAAAGTTGTCCTTTAGACATGCTTTGTTCAAATCAAATAAGTCTATATAAATGCATATTTGACCATTTGGATTAGTGATAGGTACAAGGTTGGAAATCTAGACTACATAGTCTATTGATCTTTTGAATCCCTCATCTAGAAATTTCTTGAGCTCAACTTTAACTAACAAGGAAATTTGTGGGTGCATCTTTCACAGCTTTTGTTTGACTATTTTAGCATTTGGAATTAGACCTAAATGGTGCAAGACTAATGTTGGATCCAATCTAGGCGTATCGACATAGGACAATGTGAAGTTAATCTTATGTTCTGTAAATAATTTTTGGAATTTA
Organism: Sequoia sempervirens; assembly: GCA_007258455.2. Lineage (NCBI taxonomy): Eukaryota > Viridiplantae > Streptophyta > Pinopsida > Cupressales > Cupressaceae > Sequoia > Sequoia sempervirens. The sequence goes on from VDFB02271358.1 coordinate 230,367,315, forward strand.
GGTTTTTCTTCTTTAGTCAAAGATGTGACAAAGAGACCAATTTTGGGATCTTTTGATGTGGCTATATTAACTTTGATGGTGTCCTCAATGAGCATTGCTAAATTTTCCTATGTGATGAGGAGAAAGTCCAATCCTCCATCCTTGGGCACCTTGAAGAGGTTTTCACCTTCGGATATGTCCTTTAATTTTACTTTTGTATTGTCAGAAGGTGCCTTGCAGTTTTCACCTAAAGACATGTCTTTTTTTGTTTTATTTTTATTTTTTGTTTTGCATCTAGAGGATTCCATAGTCTCCCTAAAGTATGCTGCAAAATATAGATCTATGGAAAATATAGCCTTATGGTCCCCACTTGGTATGCCCTCACGGAGTCCCATGAATTTTGCAATGGCTTCTTCATTCTAAAAAATGTCCATAGCAGGTGGGCCTTGTTGATCCCAGTCAATGAGTTGTAGGTAGAAAAGGGAGATACCATCATCAGTATTGGAAAATGGTGGGGATGATGGGGAAAGCATGTAGACTGATTCAGAAAGGGTAAAGATGAAATTTTCATCCCCCAACTCCCATTCAGATTCTATCCAGTATTCCTCTTCACCAGATTTAGACAAGTTAGAATCATTGGAAAAATAAGGGACAATTGAATTGGAATCATGGTTGATAGTGTCATGTGATGAGTTAAATGAGTGTGAATAATGGTCATTAGGGTCAGATGGCTAGACAAGCATGTTAGAATGATGGTCAATATGATTAGATGATGATGCAATTTTATCATCATTGTGAGGCCAAAAGAGTCCTACCCATTCTTCTCTTTTCAATGGGACTTTAGGAGGGTCTTTAGGAAGATCAACTTTAAACATTTTCCTAAATGTTTCATCAAAAAGGGCTCACTTGGTTCTAAAAACATTTCATCAAGGTAACAGTCACTTGAGGATATTTGAGAACCAAATTCCCACTCATGTGAGTCAGTTTTGGTAAGGTAATCTTCGATAGTGTTGACACTTTTGGAAACATTTATGCTCTCACTTGAAATTACATTGGTACATTGATCGTTAGTTTTGAGTAGCCCAAACACTAACCCAAGATACTTTGGTCCTCCATAAGGAATTATAGGTTCTTGTCTTCCAATTTTGTTTTTTCCAAGGTCACTAGTTCCATCATAGCCTTTTGCCTTCATCATGCCATAGCCTTTGCCATATATTTGGACTGGTAATGGGGATGGGTCTTTTGGGTCTTTGCAATTCCACACTTATATGTCTTCAATGTTTTCCTTGTTCAACTCCTCCCATTTTGTGAGTCATTGTCGAAGGAACTTTGAAGATCTCTTTAGGCTCTATTTGGAAACAAGGCCTACCATAAGCTTTTGGAGACTTGGGTATTTTAGTGATGCAATAGGCTGTGTTAAATTTATATTCTCTGCATCCTTGGTCCTAGATCTTGATATTAGGATCGGGTTTTAGGATGATAGTGGAAGATGATATGGTGGAAGACAAAGGAGTGGACATGAAGGGCTTGGCGAGTGTGGACGGGTCAATGTATTTGGAAGAAGAGGATGTCAAAGCTTCATGGTTAATTAGCACTTGGTGTTTTGAAATACCCCTCAAATTGGTGCATTATTGGAAGGGGTCAGGATCTCCATGTAATGTTATTTCAGTGCCATCAAAAGGAAACTTCAAGCATTGGTGGTACATGGATGGTACAACCTTTAAGGAATGGATCCAAAGTCAACCAAGTAAGATGTTATATGGTAATTCAATATCCATAACCTAGCAAGTTGTATCCATAATGACTGGCCCTACATAAATAGGAAGTGTAATAATGCCTATAGAGGAGCAATCTCATCATCATAAACCTTTATAACAATGATCTTGGTAGTTTCTACACAAGCATCAAAGAAGCTTGGTGTTTTAATCAATTTTACGGAGCATATATCTAATCCTACTCCACCATCTACTAAGACTCATCTAACCTTGTGTTTATGGATGAAAATTTTGATATGCAATGCATCATTGTGAGATGGTTTTGGTGAGGAATAGTCCTAGTCTAAAAAGGAAATGTGATGGGGAGTAGCCAAGTATCTAACCATGGCTTCAAATTGGTTAAAATCAACATCAATTGACACAAAAGACTCTTGTAAGACCTTATCAAGTATGGATTTCTGTGTTGGCAAGATACGTAGTAGCTCGAGCATGGAGATTTGAGCAGGTGTTTTTCCCAATTGGTCAATGAGATTAAACTATTCTTTGGGTTGTGACTATTCGGCAGATGGACTGGTTATGGTAATCTTTGGCTATCTGGAAGGAGGATTGGCTATGGTGACTTTACCTCCATAGGTGGTGACATTGCACTCAAGAGTTTTCTTGATGGTAATAGTATTGACATGTTCGTTGGTGGCTCAAAGGTGGTTAATGATGGGTCCACCAGAATAATCAAAGGTGGTGTGAGTGTAATTTGCTCGATTATTATTATTCTTTGGACTTGGCGTAGAGAGATTGTTTGACCCATGATCCTATAGTGGGTTTTAATTAATTGTATGATTCACTATTGAAGCAAATTGTTGTCGATCTAGCTAAATAGTATGATTTTCAATGAGATCGTGTACAAGATTTCTTAATTTTCTATAGGAAGTAATTTTATGCCCTTTTTCTTGGTGATAATCATAGAATGCATTGTCATCCCACCATGATGGATTGAATTTTCCAAGGTCATATCATTTAGAGTCCTGCAATATGATGATGTTGTTTTGGAGGAGCTTCTTGAGAACCACTTCAATTGGTTCACCCAAGGGGGTATACATGTGTCTCTTTGGAAATTGTTTGGTTTGATGTGGTTTCCCTTGGTTTTGATTCTTTTGGATGGTGTTTGTGGTAGGTTTTGGCATGGTCAATGGTGCATTTTGGGTTTGATCCCCTTTAAGTGTGATTCTAGAACCTATGGAATTTACTTCCTTAGCATCAACAACACCGTCATTAGTGATGTGTTTGTTTTTTACCCAATATTTTTTTTTCTCAGTAGGTGGGTTTGGGTTTGTGTTCTTGTTGCCATAATTAAGTTTTTCTTTAGCAATAAGGGATTTTTCAATTTGGACTCCTTTTTCAACTAGGTTTGTGAAAGTGGTGCAACAATGAACTTGTAAATTGTATTTTAAGGGTCCAACAAGGTTTTGGACAAACATGTATACCTTTTCCTTTTATAGTCTCTCAATACGGCATTGACTTGCTAAGCTTCTCCATCTTTAGAAGAATGGGATAAACATCTTTCCGGTTTCTTCTTGAGTAAGTGTACATAAACTTGTAACTGTAATGTTAATGTTGATGTTATAGGTGTAATTTTCTACAAATTTATTAGCAAGTTCTTCCCATGACTTTATTCCTTTGGGAAAGGTAGCAAATCATTCAAGAGCAAGACCCATGAGACTCCTAGGGAAGAGCATCACTAGATAGGTATGTTCATTTGCAACATCCACACAATTGGTTGTAAATTCTCGTATGTGTTCAAGGGGATTAGTTTTTCCTTTGTATTTGGTGAAGTTGGGTACCACATATCCAAGAGGGAACTGTGGCATGTATAAAGTCATGTCAAATGGGTATGCACATAATTCATATGACGTGTGGGTACATTTTTGTTTCAATTGCATGTTCTCCATTTATTTTTGCAAGGTTGGGAGTTGAGCTATAAGTGCATAAATAATGGGGTTATTTGTAGAGTCACACATACTGGTGATGGATATTCTATGAGTTGCCATTTGTTGTGAGGATGCATTCTAATTTGGGATGTGTTGTTGTGGAATGTATGATGTATTTTGGCTTGGAATTTGTTGGTATTGGGTGTTTTGATTAGGAATGTTTTGTTGGGTATGAAAGTGTGACACAAATGTAGGAATGTGCACTCCAACTGTGTTGGTCTATTTTTGTGGAATATGTTGTCCTTAAGTGTTTTGATGTCCAAATGATGTCGTGTGTTGTGTTATTTCATTGCCTTGTACAAATTGGTAAATGTGGCCATGTGGAATGTCTTTGTTTTGCCTTTGGGGGATATTGGTGTTGGTATTGAGTTGTGATGAAGTATTAACATTAAGTTGAGGTCCTGAAATCGTGATTCATCATTTATTCCTCCCAAAGGGGTTCAATGAATTTGTTCCCATGGCATTAGTGGAGGTACCAATTATAAGGCTTGATGATGTCATTCCCATAGCACTAGATGAGGCTCCAAATAAAAGGTTTGATGAATTTTTCCCCATTGTTGAAAACCCAAAGGTAGCTCCAATAGTTTGTGATGAAGTTGTTGACATTAGAGGAAAAGACTGTGATGTGGCTTGTGATATGGTTGATGTTCCTCCCATGGATGTTGTGTTAACCATGTTAGATGTATTTTTATTAGAGGTTCAATTAGAGGTAGCATTGATGGTGCTTGTTGCACTTTGTGTTGTGGCACCAATGAGAGAATTATTTGTATTATGTTGTGGTGTTGAAAGAGGTTGGTTGGTGTTGGAGGTATTGTTTGCATCATGATTGGGAGAGGTAGCTCTTAAGGTGTTAATATCAAACCCTCATGGAAATTTGGCTCCTTGGTGTAAAATCATGGCTAGATATGTCTCAAAATCTTGCAAGATTAATTCCTCCACAAAGGAAGCCACATCAGTAGTTTGAGTGGCAACTTTTAATTCTTCTACAAATACTTGTCCATTTTCATCTCTATGTATAAACTGTTCAAAGGGGTTGTGTGAGAAAGATTACATAGTCATGTCACTGAAAGGGTTGATGAAAGGTGCCCCCATGTATGTGTTTTGGTTCATCTCATTGGAAAAGTTGTAGGTGTTGGTGTCTTGTCCAAAAGGGTCCATTTGTCTTCTTTTGCTTTGGATCCTAGTCTCAACCATATAAGGATTTTCTCAAATGAAAAAGAATGAATGACAAGTAAATGATGGGAATGATACTATGTTTTTTGGATTTTTTTGAAATAAAAGATGCAATGCAAAAGAAACTATATTTTTGGTGTTTTTGGGAATAAGGGATGCAATAATGACAATGTTGTCTAAAGGGAATGTCAAAAACAAAGTGATAATGAAGACTAAAATGAGAGGTAGGGCACTATGTTTTTGGATTTTTTGGAATAAGGAATGCAAATAATAATGAGGACTAAGATGAATGATGGACTTGACTAAAATGAAAATGCAAAGGTCTGAGGTGCAACCAATCTTGATGGAATTTTAAGAAAAGCCTACTAACCACTCAAAGCTTGGTCAATGTCTCAATTTGGATTATCAAAGGGATATTTGAAGGACTAAATGAAAATGACAAGATGACAACGTGAGGTCTCCTAACTAGACTTATGAGTTGGAAAGGTCTCACAAAAGGACAATGACGAAAGGAAATAATTTTGACTATGTCCAATGATAACCTACTTTTGAAAGAATTTTTTTTGCAATGTATGGAAAGTTTTCCTATTCTAAAGTCTAAAAAATGAGGACCTAAAGACTAGTTTATGCTAAAAATGATAATGGATCCTAAGGTGCAACTATTTTTTTTTGTAAAGGTGGACCTATGGTAAAATGCAAGCTAAAAGATGCAAGAAAGGGAGATTTGAGCAATTCTTTGTCTGGTTTTGGATAGAGGCCACTGGAAAAAGATGTTTGGAAGTAGATTGAAAATGTTTGGTCTCAAGTTTGGATTGTAATAGTGTTTTTCCTAAATGCCAGGCAATTGCATCGTTTCAAGTAACAAATGTGTTGCAAGGGACCAAATGCATCTTAGTTTTAGCAAATGCATTGCTTCAAGTCATAAATGTGGTTCAAAAAATTAATTGTGGTGTTTTGGAAAGAAAATGCAATTTAGACCAATTAGATGCATTACATAGGATAGGAAATGTAGCTTAACAGAGTGATTGTACTGTAGAAAGTCTCAGATGTGGTTCAAAATGTCGAATATGTTACACAAAATAGAAAATGCATTACAGAGTGAATAAAAGTCTAGTTTGTTACAATTTTGGCAGACTTTTGGGATTGTTTTAGTTTGAGTGTTTCCAAATATGTGAAGGATGTTTATTTTTTGATAGTTTCAAAAACATGGAAAACACAATTTTTTTTCTTTGAATGTTGAAAACATTCACAATGAAGACAAGCACAACCCTAGGTTAGGCAAGGGCTATACCCACTAGATTCCACATGGGTTTCCCTAGCTACACTTATTCTTAGTAGGTGATCTAGAAGCTTGGACACATTGGCTCCCCCTTACATTGCACTCACTTCTTGGGTCAACCAAGATTTGAGCCCTCATAAATATCCTATGATAGGCTCTTCAACTCTACTGAGAACTATGAGAATGTGGATGCCTTGGCAATGACCGTTGTTGTACCAACAAATATATGGGTTTTTGGAAACTACACAAAAGTTTTTAGTTCAATCTCCTGTTCGAGTGGCCACACATGAGGAAATATTATCTTCGATAAGGAGGAATTATAGTCTATACAGGTTATGTTCCATAGGGTTTTGGGGAATTCACTTTTTTTCATGACACATTTGCACTCATAATCCAAAGTTTTCCATTAGGATTCACATTTGTATACCAATCAAGAGTAGCCTAGCTAGAGAGCTTCATTTCCAGTTTGAGTCACCTTGGGGTGTGTACTTTTTCCCACCAAGGAAGGCTCAATTCATAGAGGCAATAGCAATTTCTCTTGCACCTAGGATTGCACAAGTGTGCAAGGGGAGAGGATACTTCTATTATTGAATCAGGGTTTCACAAATTGCAAACACTTGTTCATTTTAATTATCCAAGCTTAATGTGAGATAAACACATAAAAAACTTTGTTCATTTTAAAATTAACTCAATGTGAGACAAGAAATGTTAATTTTAAGCCCATGTCATGAAAATGCATGTAAATATTAGCCTTAATGAGTTTCAATGCAAGATTGTATTCATTTTAAACCCATGAGTGAATATGCATGTTCATTTTAACCAATGAAATGTGAATGCAAGTTGTAGATTTTTTTTGTTTGATTAGGATTGTAAAAGGAATTGACAAAAAATCAACAAAAAAAGGTTAGACTCCTTTTCCAACTTGCCACATGCTGTAAATAACCAGATTAGTAACCCAAAATCTCTAACCTACTAAACAAAAAAGAGAAAATCTAGAAACTCTGTAAAAAAAATTAATTTTTTTTTACCAGGCAATTGCGTCGTTCTACACAACAAATGAATTGCAAAACCAAAAATTGGAATTTGTAGGTAGATGCATCCTTCTACACAAAAAATACATCGGACCTGTGTATGTGTTGTTCAAACCTTTGAATGCATTTCAATAGGGTGAATGCATCATTTGGGTCAACAAATGTGGCTTGGGACTATAGTTGCATCATTCTACAGATCAAATGTGTTGCAACGTAGTGATTGTGACTCAAAAAGTTGCAAATATGGATCTTTGTACCTATACCTACAAAGACACGAAAAAGCCATACAAAAATCTACAAAAATGATTGTTTTGGCATCGGGTTCACCAATGTAACTTAGGGAAAATATCAGGTTAGCATGAAACAAGATGTACAATTACAACCCTAGCTATGCAATGAAGAATAATGGAGTTAAAAGGATAAAAATAAAGAATAGTATTACCAAATGTCTTCAAACCTCCATGAATCATCTTCATTGTACCTTCTCCATTTTCTACAAGTAGATAATTGCCCTCAAATTTTTGATGAGCAACCTATGATTATTACAATGCCCTAAGAAAATATTGAAGGATTCTAATAGTGTTGCAATGTACTCAACAAATGCAAGCCTAAAGTGTGCAGAAAAGAGCCTATAAAGTATGAAGTCACAATGTCAAGAGATTAAGAGATGTCCAAATGAGACCAAATTTTCCTTTTGATAGAAAAGCTAATTTAAGATGAATGGCCAAGATTGAAAGTTGGCCCTAAGATCAATGGCTAAAATTAAATGTGACAACCCACAATTAGGGTTAAGGAAACATTAGGGAAAAATTGAAATGAATGGTTGAGATTTGATTTTAGTAAAATCAAATTAATGGTAGAGAATGCATGTGACAAGAGGAAATATTGGGCATAGAAAAAAAAGAAAGTTGGAGAATCAAATAATAATTTGAAATTATTTGATTTAAGAGGGAGAATTAACCTTTTGAATTAAAAATTAATTTGATTCAAAAGTGGTGGGACCATGTGACAGTAAATAATTATTTAAAATTATTTATTTGGATAGAAAAAATAGAAAGTGGGACAAGTTTAAATAAATGATTTTATTTAAAATTAGAAAAAGCCAAGATGGATAATAATTAAATAAATTAAAGAATTTATTTAATTATGAGAGGACATTAGAAATTAATAACATATTTAAATAAATAAATAAAGTTTATTTATTTAAATAATCAGTAGGAAATAATGGATAAGTAATAATTAAATAAATTTATGAATTTATTTAATTATGAAGAGACATTAGGAAATTAGCAACGCATTTAAATAAATAAATGTAATTTAATTATTTAAATGGTCACAAGGAATAAAAGATGTGAATTAATTAAATAAATGAGAATTATTTAATTAATAGTTGAATTTGGAATTCAGGACAATTAAATATTTTAATTATGTTAGGAAGAAATGTGGAGAAAATAAAGCATGTAGGCCTAGGTCAATTTTATGTGTCTACAAAGGAAATCAAGTTCATAAGCCTAGGACAATTTTTAGTGTCTACAGTCTCTAATATTAGAGAAGTTTTCATTAGTTTGGCTAGATTATTAGAATCAGGTGGATGGATATTGTGCAAGCATGAAGCCTAATAACTTGATAAATAAGCGGAAGTAGAAATGGCAACTGTGGACACAAAAAAAAATCCCTTTTTGATTGCTTGATTTGGGATTAATGAGGACTTGATTTGATGTTGTGAGGTGTTTTACACATCCATACTAGGTCTTGGACCATTGCAAACTGAATAAAATGCATTTAACAATGTCTTGTAAAGGTGTTGTAAAGTGTTGTAAAAGAATTTCATGCCTCTCTAGACTTAATGAACCCATTTTCCCCCTAATTGAAAAATGTAAAATATATTTAAATGCATTATCACATTAATCTAGAAGGTTTTGGAATTAAACTTGACTTTAATCTAGTGTTGTAATGTGATTTACACATTCACATTGGATGTTGTGCCTTTCTAGGCTAAGTGGGCCTCATTCTAGTTTTGTAAAGTGTATTTAATCACACTTTCACATTGAATTTTGTGTTCCAAGCCCTAATTGACCTTTACATCATCATTAATAGGCCCCTATGGCCCCATATTGTGCATCCCTAGGCATAAATTGATCAAATAACCAACTAAATCATCATATAAACCTAATTTCCTTATTTCTTGACATTCCAACTAGAAAAATGGCCCCTATGGGACCCAATCACCCTTCATGGTGAATGAGTCCCATTTGAGTCATTTTTCAGGGTTTGAGCAGGAAAAATTAGGTTTTAAGTTTATTTTTTCTCCATGTCGGCCTTAGGAATCAAAGTAACTAGAAAATAATGTGAATTTACTATAAATACAACCTTCTAAACCCTAATTCATAATTCATACACACATCTCATCACTCATTCATCATTTTTCTTCCACCTCAAGTCAAGCAAGCTAGGTTTGTACATTCTAAGTCATTCAAGATCATTTTTTAGACATTCAAGGGAAGAATCTTCATCTTTTATTGCAAAAATTCAATATCAATCTTCATGGAAAGGTGCTAACTCCATTCTTCCATGCTTTATTACATTATTTCTTCATTTTAGTTTAGTTACCTAAAAGGGGTTTGATCAAGGAAAACCCCCATGCCCTAACATCCAACATTTCTCCTTCTTTTCTTATGTGTTAGTAGATTTAGGTATCTTGAAGGATTGGAAATCATTAAGGATAAAGTTGAAAAGTTTTTGAAGACCCCTCCTTATTGACTAAGGATAAATATCAACAAAAAGTCACCTATAGTGCTAGAAATTAGACTTTTAGAGACAGACACCTATCAAGAACCGAAGAGTAGATTGAGGTCTTCTATTTCCACTTTTGAATTCTCATAAATTAAAAAGTGGATTGATTCACCATCAATGGAAAATGAATCCCACTACCATGCCTAATTTTTTTTTTTTGTAGTTTTGGATACCCATTTGTCCGAAACAGGCTCTAGAGCACTTTCCTAGATATGGGACTAATTCACCTAGAATAGAAAATGAGTCCCTGTAGATCAAATTTTCAACATCAACAACATTTAAAAATTTATTTCCAGTCTTCAGAAAGTTCTCAAGTGCATACCTTAAGTTTCACCAATTTTTGTTATAGTTTGCATTCATTTCTAGGTGTTTTTGCATATCACAATGTGTTTTCCAACAACTTGTATTTTCTTAGTTTTCACTTAATAATCAATATCTTTCTTTATTTTTTTGCATTTAGATCATTTTATTTAGATATATTTCATCCATATCACATTAATCTTGAGTGTAGACATTTCCCATTTTGGCCTATTTCTCTCCTTTTAGGTGAAAAATCCTAGAAGTGCAAGAGAAACCTAGGGTGCCAAAATATTTACCTCCATTTTGGTGAACTTGAATTTAGAATAGTTTTATTTTATAATTTTGAGTCCTTCATATAGCTTTCATTTACTTTGCATTAGGATTTGCATTAGTTAATTTGCATGCTAGGGTTTCAAAATTTTGCATTAGTCAAAATGCATATAGGTTGCATTTTTGCATCTTAAATCATTGAAAAATTCTAAAATTTTGTATTAGAATCTTAGCTCTACATATACAGTATAGTAAACATCAAAATCCATAAAAAAGATCTGAAAATTGTGAAAAAAATCCCTACTAAGAGTCATTCGCTACCTTGGGTGAATCAGTCTATTTTCACCCTTGAAACTGCCTTTTACAAACTGAAAATCCTTTTTTTTAGGCTTTTGTTTGGTGCCATTTCCTATCTGTATCAATTGGTTGAGTTTATGTAGTATACATTTCATTAGATCTAGCCTAAATTATCTCATTTCACACATGGTTTAAATTTCATTTTTGCATTCTCATATTGTTACATAGCATAATCAGTTAATTGTCCTCCTTAAAACCTAAAAGATTGCATTCCTCTTTTGCATGTTTACTTTAGCATAGTTACATTTCAAGTTTGTAGATTAATCATTACATCATGTTTTCATTACAAAAATCTATAGTTATCATAGTTCATGTTCTCTTTTTAGATCTTATTGCATGTTTTAAGAGATTTTTGTTAGGTGCATATGAATATAAGATTCTTTCCCCTCTCTTTTTGTTCATCATAGATCCCTCTCCTAGTTTCCCTTTTGTGGATTAGGTTAGTCTAGTGAAAGAAACCTTGGATGATCATAACAATCACCATTTTTCTTCTCCTATTATCTCTCACACTTGTGTAGAAGAGATTATACTGCTAGAAGAACTAATTGATGAGAGTTTCAACAATCTGAGTTGTTTCTCTCCTCTTACCTCTCCTATTAGACACAATGGTGCAAGAGCACCTAAACTATATATTTGCAAAATTCATCTTTTGAAGGTTGGTTAATAGGAATGTCTAGGGAGATGGGGTAAATTGAGTCTTTTCATGTTAAATAAGGCCTAATAAGACCATCATTTATTTAATTGGTGTTTTTAGCATCATTTGGGTTAAAATGCAAAAAAGTTGAAAAAAGATGTAATTATTATCAAGCAAAATTGTCAAATTGAAACATTTGGGAATTTGAAGGGTCAAGGTAGTTTAATGGTTAGTTCTAGGTGTTTCATGGTTGGTTTTTGAGTTGAAAATGTATATAAGGCCTCTTGAAGGTTCAAACAAGTTTTGTTGAAGCACTTTGAAGGAGAAAATCAATCAAAAAGCACTGGTTTTTTAGTTATCTTTTGAGTTTTCCTTTATGATTAGCCTGTGTATGGGTCGGTACAGTAGGGGTTCACTCCTAATTTTTTTGAATTTTTTGTAGCATGGTGTTGGTCTTATTTCTAATCCATTCTTGAGGAGTTCTAGTATATCTTGAGGAATTTAGAAGCTGATATTTGAAAACTAGTTTGAAAATAGGGGTGTAGGGTTTGAGTCTCAAAATGATTTGAAAAGGCCATTCCACCTTTCTATAAATATTGTTTCTTGGTGGAATGGACCTATTAAGTGTAGGAGTAGGTGTAGGGATACATTTTTTAATTGATAAAGGAATTTGAGTTGACTAAGAATGTTGCCCTATTAGAAAACATAGATTTTGTGCCATTTGAGTAAGGCTAGAGAGAGTTTTGGTGAAGTTGGTTGAGAACTTGTTGAAATTTGATGAAAGTTGATTGAGCAGATGAATTGTGATATGTTTTGAAGGTCTGAGTGGGTAGAAGTGCGAAGAGGAGTGAAATAGAGAGAAACCATAATTGGAAAGGGTAAAAACAAGAGAAAATTGGCGAGTTTTCAAAGGAAGTGTATGTAAATCAAAGGGGCAGCATAATTTAATGATGAATTAAGCTTGAGTAGGAAAAAATAAGAGGGATTAAAGTGATTTCAGGTCTGTGAGTGGTATGGGCATGTGATTTTCAATAAGCCCTAGTCTAAATTGCGAAAAGTGAGGGTTTAGAGGACCTATAGATTGGAGAATATTTTATTTTTAAGGTAGTTTGAAGACTATTTGGAGGTATTTGCAGTTTTTGGTGAGTTTAAAGATAGGTTCCTTTGCAAAAGAGGGCTAATTGGAGCCCATTTCAACCTAAAAGGCTAGTTTGAATGCAGATGGTCCAAAGAGGACTAATCTAAAATTGAGATATGTTTTGTGCTAGGTTAATGGGTCCCTATAAGTGTGAGTGGTTGGAGGATTCTTTACTGTGGTTGTGAGTCAAGTTCCTAAAACAGGGTTTGGGCACCTACTAAGTGTATGAAAGCTTAAAAGGTGAATGTACAAACAGAAGTTTTTGAGGCTTTGAGAGTGAGTTAGCCTTGTTTGGATGGAAAAATTAATCTTGTTATATGCCTCTTGGTGTCTTTGCATTTGAGCCATTGGGTGACAAGGTTCCTTAAAGAGACATTTTGTGTTTTTGAAGATCATTGAAGATCAAAGTGGGAAATCATGATACAAGATGGTTGATGTCATCCCTATCTTTGCATCAAGTGGTATCAGAGCACAAGTAGATTCTTGAATATAATTTGTTAAAGATTGCATAGAAGGAAGGTTGGAAGATGGAAGGTCAAGTCAATGTGGCAAAAGAAATTGGTGAAGCTGCACAAAGGAATGCAATATTCAAGACCAACTGCAAGATTCAAGGTAAGGTATGTACTATGATGATTGATTTTGGTTGTTAGATGGGGTTAGAAATAAAATAGCATAGATAAAGTGATAGCCAACACTACTAAGCTATTAAACCACATCCAAACAAGAGAAAACAAATAATGAAGAGAATCAAAAATGCAAAACATAAAAGAAAGCACTCCCCATTATGGTTGATTATTTCTCTTGCTCTCCTTCTTCTTGTTATGCAACTTTTCCCTCATAGTTGTTGAAACACTTGTGCAAAACCTGCAAATGGTAGTAAGAAAGTTGAAGAAAAATAGTTGTTAAGCTGAAAATGGAGAAGGAAGGTTGCTTTTATAGACAACCATTTGAATGGATGGTTGAGATTAATCTTCTAGAAAGATTCCAAGATCAATGGATGAGAATGCATGAGAGAGATGTTACGAAATGGATGGTTGATATTAAGTGTCAGAAAAGATGCCAAGATCAACGGTCTAGAATTGATGCACCAAGAATATGCCATGCATGGAAAAGCTATAATGTTGACGGCTATGACACCTGATAGCTATGACAGACATGCAAGACATGCAGGCTAGGATAGAAATGAATGTTATGACAGAGGATTATGATAGAGCATCTTTGACTAGGTGGAGGTGCTTAAATAATTTATTTTAAATTATTTATTCAAAAATGGAGGAAAATGACAAGTGGAAAATATATAATTTATCCAAATTATTTATTTAGAGAAAATGAAAAGAGGAGCATTTAATTAAATTTATCAATTTAATTAAATGGAGAGATGGAAATTAGACATGGATAATTAATTTGAATTATTTATCCAAAAGAGTGGAATGAAACACAATTAAATAATTTTGACAATTATTTAATTATAAAAGAATAAAAGGTCAAATAATGATTATTATTATTATTTGACTATAGATGAAAGATAAATAATTAAATAAAAAATGATTTATTTAATTATTGAAGAAAGGGATATATTAGCGACATAATTAAATAATTTTAATTGATCAAGATAGAATAAAGATGAGAAGGTGAATTAATTAAAAAATTAAAAACTATTTAATTAATAGAGGAATGCAGTCACACATAATTGAATAATTAAAGTTATTCAATTATTGAAGAACAACAACCAAGAAAAATGACGCTCACGGACTTAAGACATTTTTTAGTGTCTACAGTTTGCCCCTCTTTGAGACAATGCAACTTGTCGCATTGTTTCAAATAAAAAGATTGATCAATTGATACATGCCCCAAAGATATCTTAGTAAGGATTATGATAAGAATGATGTGCCCCCCCGAGAGATTGATCAAATAGATTATAAGAAGATTAATCTCTTGATAGATGTCTAGAAAGTGATTAGATACCTGATATTGCGCAAGTGATAAAGCAATGATGTACGTTTTGATGAAAATGCACAGTTGATGGGCATAACTAAACAATTGATGGAAATGATCAGTATAGCTAGGTTGATGAGCTGATGAAGCTGATTGAGGTGATTAAGCTAATTGAAAATTATGCTTATGCAAGACAAGGTGCTGCAATGATGAAATTTCAAGAGGCAGTTTGATTGATTTGAGATTTAATTCAAGAGACATATATCAGTGAGTTAAGCAATTAATTGATTTCTCCACGACAAGAAAGATGAAGAAAATGAAATGCAAGATGGAAGATAATGAAGATGATGAAGCTTCTTGTACCATTTAAGTGTTTTTATCATCATCGGGCTTATTATGTTACAAATTAGTATAAGCGTCTAGATAACATGAACATCTAGACGACATGAATACTGTTTGCATTTTTATTTAGTAATGAAGTATAAGCATCTAGTTATAAGAACCTTAGATGACCTGAATACTTATTGCATGGAAGACACTATTAGACAATGAATGCTCTCATCCACATTAGACTCATAGTTCCTCGATGGTTTTAGAAAACCATGTCCTAAGATGAGTCATCATGTGAATAAGAAACAATCCGTAAACAACAAACAAGTGAAAATGCCCCATCCTTGCCTCTCTAGTCAAAGACATCATGAAGAAGCTAAAATACACGTCACCAAAGACAAAATCATAAAATAAACAAAGATCAACAAACAAACATGAGTTTTTCTTCAATGTAAAAAATGATTCTCGTTACAGTTTATGTGTTTGATTGGATTTGTAAGATGGGTTGATGTGTATGTTATAATGTTTGCTTGATTCTCAACACTTGCATGTTTTAGTTTTTTTGAAGTTCAAAGCTGTGTGGTTATCTGAAAGTGTCACTGTTTTTTGAAATTTTTTATTTTCTTAGATTTCTTCAGGACATTTTATGATTTTTTTGAATTACTTTAGGACATTTTATGATTTTTTTGGATTTTTTAGGACATTTTATGATTTTTTTTGGAGTTTTTTCAGGACATTTTATGATTGTTTTGGATTATTTCAGGACATTTTATGATTTTTTTTGGATTATTTCAGGATATTTTATGATTGTTTTTTAATTTTTTTTAAGACATTTTATGATTTTTTTGAATGATTTCAGGACATTTTATGATTTTTTTGGGATTATTTCAAGACATTTTATGCTTTTATTGGAATTATTTTAGGACATTTTATGATTTTTCTTTTTTGGATTTTTAAAGATGGAGTGAAATGAAATGTGATATGACTGATTGAAGGAATACGATCTTCCACATTAGAGGTAATACAACCATGGATAAATGATAGATCAAAATGAAAGATTCACTCCAAAACATGTCACACAAGCAACATATCCTTTGTCAAAAGATGATAATGGTTCATTGATTGGATGCCACGAATGATCGATTCCATAAGCCATGATGATGATAAGTACTTAGGATCACTGATTCCTCTAAGCACGATAAGATTGATAATTTTTTATAATTGATTGACAAAAAATATGAGGATTGGCTAATGTTTTATAGCTAGGCTCAAATATGATTCACATGATAAGATTCAAGGTTGCAAAGGGACATGATGACCAACATTGGAGGTAATTTAATCATAGATAAATGATAAGGATGTGAACTATGATGGAATGGTAACACATAAGGATATGAAAGGGAATCCAAAGAATGCATTTGTAATTTTTCCCCTAATCTCATGAAGAACAAAGGAAGGAAATGTGACATGGATTTTGATAAGCTAGGAGATATGGAATGGAAGAATGCAAAAATAAGGATAATGAATAGGATGATCAAGATCGATAAGGTATGGACACAATGACTAAGCACTTTGCTCCTATTCCTCATCAAGACCAAGGAAGGGAAGAAAGGATGCATTAAGATAGGATGGAGGAATATGGACATGGTGAAGGATAAAATGTATGAAGTTTAAGAGGATCCTTATCCTTGTCAAGATCAAAGGTGGAAAGGTAAAGGATGAACATAAAGAGGATAATGGATATGAATGAAAGGATGGATGAAACTTGCCCCCAAGTGTAGAGTACAAGAGGAATATGGAAGACAGGATATGGATAGGGATAAATGAAAATGGAAGGTAATATATGCATGATAGGGAGATGGAGGAAGGACTCAAGCATCAAGTTTCACAACTAATATCCCTTGAATATGTGCTCTAATAAACCATGGAAATGAGTATTAGGCTCATAAATGTTGGTATATTAATGGTATGATGGAAGATGCTAAGGAGTTTTGCAAAGTTTTGGATTAAAGGAGGATAATGGGGGATGGATGTTGGAAAATGAATAGGAGGTTGGAGGGCTTGTTGATGGATAGATGGAAAAGATGGAAAGATAAACAATGCAACACACCTTGAAGGGTGGTGGAGTGATGGAGGAAAAATGAATTTGGAAGGTGATAGGTTTTTATATGGACGATAGGAGGAAGCTTTTGGATTAGTAAATTTGGATGCCAATTTAGATTTTATTGCTTCTACGAGACTTTTAGGAATCCACATTGATTTTGACTTTGATTTTTGATTCATGGGTCTTTGTGGCCTTTGAGATTCTTCTTTTTTCTTTATGGGCCTTTGTGGCCTTTGAAATTTTTCTTCTTGATTTATGGGCCTTTGTGGCCTTTGAATTTTTTTCTTTTGTATTGATGGGCCTTTGTGGCCTTTTGGATTTTTCTTTTGACTTGATGGGCCTTTATAGCCTTTTGGATTTTTATTTTGACTTGGGATCAAATTTTCTTTTATTTTTGCATGGCTCTTCAAGGAGACATGTTGATCCTTTGATACATGTGGATTTTGATATGGAAACTTTTGACATTTGGCACCCAAATTGCTTCCAAGAGCAATGGGATGGGTGGATGGAGATGAATGATATGAAGGTCTTATGGATGGGTTAATAGGTAGAATTTTGAGAGGGCATCAAGGATGTGTGCCTTTGTTGTTCTTTATGAATAGGAGATGGAGGGATGTAGGGCCCCAATATGGATGGAAGGGTTGATGGACTAGGGTTTGGATGATAAGGACCAAGGATAGATGGAAGGTTTGATTGGCTAGGATAAGGACCTATGATAGATGAAAGGTTTTATGGACTAGGATAAGTAGGTTTATTTTGATGGAATCTAGGCTTATGATGGATACCAATGTCTTGAGCATGAGGTGTATAACCAAGGCCATGATAATATGGATTTTCTTGGATATAAAGGGGTTCTAGGATACCTTGTTCATGAAGGCCTAATCCTTTGCCTTTGTAGTTCATACTTTGACACATTTGTTTGCCAACAGGATATACATTATTTATGAAACAAGATGCAAGTCCATCGTGAGGTGGTTGTGATATAGAAGGAATAACAAGATGTTTGAGTAAACCACCTCAGATAAAAGTGAGAGAACCCATTTGATAGGTAAGAGGTTCATGGATAGTTTGCATAGGGGTGATAGACTCTTGTGGAGGATTGTGATCATGAGGGGAATTAGGATGTGTGATAGGATCTTGACATGGGGATGATGGGGTACTTTGATCTTGACTTGGAAAAGGATCAAGAGGTGTAGGAGATGGAGTAGCTTGCTCTTTATTTGGTATGGAATCATCATGAAGTGGTATGAAAGGCATATCTTGATCATGAGAAGGATGGACATCATCATGGAATGAAAGGGTATCCTTGAATGGAGGGATATCTTGATCTTGATGAGGAAGGGAATCTTGAGATTTTGTGGAAAGGATATCTTGATCATTAGATATGATGGAATCATGAGATGGTATGGATTCATTAGATGAGGTGGAAGGAGGACTTGGAAGGATACTTTTCTCTTGAGATGGAAGGGAATCATCTTGAATGAAACAAAAAGAGATAAGGGGATCATCATGAGGTTCTTGAGAGATGGGATCTTGGTCAAAGATTGGAAGGGGTTGTGGAGTTTTGGTGTCATTGGATGGAGTGGAAAGAATACTTTGATCTTGATTTGTAGGGGAGTCTATGCTAGCATGCTTTGGACTAATAGATTGACATGACTCATTGGATGGAGATGGTATGATGAGAGAGGATGGTTGGATGAAATCGTTAACTTGGGTGGAAGACTCATGAGGTTTATTTTGAATTATGGGAGATGAAGATAGATGCATGACATGGTAGGATTGCTCAAGATTATTTGTGTTTGAGAACATAGATTTGGGTTTCTCATTTAGCCTTTATAGAAAATCATGGATATTGAACTTGGATGATGTAGTTTTGGTTAAGGATAAAGGCTTATGAGATGATTGCATCACTTCATTCAAATGTTGTGATTCTAGTTGTTTTTCAAGCTCTTTCAAATGATGGTCAAGATATTCAATCCTTTGGTTTCGTTCATAGGTCAAGGGTGAATATGGAGGATAGCGGTTAGACATGTTTGGTTGATTGTTTTGGAAATGTTTTGAGGTGTTGCAAGTTACTAGGTGTGATGTTTGTTTAAGGTCAATTGTTTGTGTTCAAATTTGTGAATGTGATGAATATTGTTTGAAAATCCAGAAAACACTTGACAAGCATGATGTTTAGGTGTATGCAAATGCACATGAGACAAAGACAATCCTAATAGGCCAAGGGTTTGTATACTTGATATAGCCCATCGATATACCCTGGATTGGTGCTAAACACCTTTCCTTCTTGAGAGCGGATCTCTTAGAAGTTTGGTGGCATTAGCTCCCATCCACGGCTCATTAATGTCATTCAAGCACACCAACTTTAGATTCTTGGGTCATCACTTCCCAAGAACTACTATCTCTACTCAAGGGGGTCAGTAGTGAGTAACTTCAAGAATGATACTATACCCTGCACTATATCAAGCAATGGCTGAAATGGTTAGCTTCTAAAACAATAGGTGTTTAGTTAGGCCATCCGTTCAAGTGGCCACACATGGGGCGAGAGATTAATCACCAATTAGGTGGCACTCCATCCTGAAGAGGTTATGCTCAACAAGGTTTATGGGAGTACTACTCCATCCATGTGACACATCAACACTCATGGTACTTGAACTTTCCTCAAGCACCCATTTTATATCTCGGCTGAAAGTGGCTTGGCTTTAGCCTATTACCAGTCGAGTCATCCCTTAAGGTGAGTACTTTTTCCCTTAAGGAAAGCCCATTTCTAGAAATAATAACCATTTCTCTTACACCCAAGATTACTCAAAAGTGCAAGGGGAGAGGATACTTTGATTATTAATTCATGAAGGTGACGAAAAATAAGGTGGGTCTGGTTTTCTAATCACCTAGTTTTCACAAGGTGACAGCATAATCACCTACCACCTTCAAGCACAGTCAGACAAAATCAAGCACATGTTCATTTTAATGCACCAAAAGAAGTGTTCCTAAACTAGAAATAACAAACACATAGTTTAAGAAATGAGTCTTCGACTAACAGAGCTGCAAAACCACAAATTAGTAGTTTTATAAATGTCTTGGACCAACGAGAAAGCTACAAAAAACTAAGTTAGAGCAAGAGATTAAAAAACAAACTAATAGTTAGTAAATAACTAAACTAGAAAATAAAAAGACTAAACTAAACTAAGAAAAAGAAAACAAAGAAAACTAAAAACTAAGAGCTCAATTTTTTTGTTGCTTCAACAGAAACAATTTTTGGGAGCCCCACTCCAAAGCCACATGCTACAAACAAAAAATTAGTAAACTAAAAAAAAAAATTGATTGAAAACAAAAAACTAAAAATAGTGATAACTTTTTCAAAACAAAACAAAACTTTAAAGCATAGATATCTATGGAAAGCTAAGACATAGACCCTCAAAACCTAGAAATTTTTTTGCAAAATCCTACACAACAAAAGTATTATAAACAAAAGAAAAATCAGATTTTAACAACTAAATATTAAAAAACTGCAATTAGTAAAATAACAATAACTTTCTCAAATATTAACAAAATTTCAAACCGTTTAATGTTCCGGAAAGCTGAGAACGAGGTCTATAAAACTCAAAAAAAATGTAAAATATTTGATGCATCCATTTTTCTGTGCTCAAATGAAGATGATGGGATTTCATATGCATTCTTGGTTGTAATCCACAAAACAACAAAAATAAAGCAGAACACACAAATTTCTCTATTTCATGTCGGGTTCACCAAATATTAGATGGGGTTAGAAATCAAATAGCATAGATAAAGTGACAACCAACACTACTAAGCTATTAAACCACATCCAAACAAGAGAAAACAAATAATTAAGAGAATCAAAAATGCAAAACATAAAAGAAAGCACTCTCCATTATGGTTGATTCTTTCTCTTACTCTCCTTCTTCTTGTTATGCAACTTTTCCCTTAGATTTGTTGAAACACTTGTGCAAAACCTGCAAATGGTAACAAGAAAGTTGGAGAAAAATAGTTATTAAGATGAAAATGGAGAAGGAAGGTTGCTTTTATAGACAACCATTTGAATGGATGGTTGAGATTAATCTTCTAGAAAGATTCCAAGATCAATGGATGAGAATGCATGAGAGATGTTACGAAATGGATGGTTGAAATTAAGTCTTAGAAAAGATGTCAAGATCAACGGTCTAGAATTGATGCACCAAGAATATGCCATGCATGGAAAAGCTATGACACTGATGGCTATGACACTTGACAGCTATGACAGACATGCAAGACATGCAAGCTATGATAGAAATGAATGTTATGACAGAGGATTATGATAGAGAATCTTTGAATAGGTGGAGTTGCATAAATAATTTATTTTAGATTATTTATTCAAAATGGAGGAAAATGAAAAGTGGAAAATAAATAATTTATCCAAATAATTTATTTAGAGAAAATGAAAAGAGGAGCATTTAATTAAATTTATCAATTTAATTAAATGGAGAGATGGAAATTACACATGGATAATTAATTTGAATTATTTATCCAAAAGAGTGGAATGAAACACAATTAAATAATTTTGACAATTATTTAATTATAGAAGAATAAAAGGTCAAATAATGATTATTATTATTATTTGACTATAGATGAAAGATAAATAATTAAATAAAAAATGATTTATTTAATTATTGAACAAAGGGATATATTAGCGACACAATTAAATAATTTTAATTGATCAAGATAGAATAAAGATGAGAAGGTGAATTAATTAAATAATTAAAAACTATTTAATTAATAGAGGAATGCAATCACATCTAATTGAATAATTAAAGTTATTCAATTATTGAAGAACAACGACCAAGAAAAATGATGCTTATGGACTTAGGACATTTTTTAGTGTCTACACTGGTAGTTTAGACAATTTGGTATCACAATAAATGGTTTAAAAATTGCACTTAGAAAGGATACCTCATGAGTCATGCTATTCTATTTCTTGGGTGGATGGAGAGCATTCTTTGTTGATCAAGGAACATGTTTGGGTTGAATTGCATATAGGTGCATACAAAGATAAAATCTTGTGTGATGTTGTTCCTATGAGTGTGTGTCATCTATTGTTAGGAGTTCCATGGATATATGATAGATTTTCTCTATATGATGGAAGAGAAAATAGTTACAAGATAAAGAAATATGGTGTTACTTTCATTTTGGTTCCTTTGATAGAAGAGGATAAGAAACAGTACCTGACAAAGAGAATATTAATGTAGGGAAGGAGAGATGCAAGGAGACATGAGAAAACAAAATATGGTGAAGAAGCAGCTACTACAAAGAGAGCAAGTGTTGATGAAGCAAGCATTGGCAGGGATGCTATGTTGAAAAGGAAAGAAGATGGTGGATTGGTAAAGAAGGCTGAGATAGTGAAGATGAATGGTGAAAAGATTTTGAAGGTTCAAGATAAGGTGGTAAAAAAAATGAACACAAGGAAGGACTAAGTTTTGGCAAACAAAGGAAAAAGGAATTGAGGAACAAGAAAATGATGCCAAGGCATCAAAGTACAAGGCTGATACAAAGGACTGTGAGAAAGGAATACCTAGAACAAAGATCCTACAAAGAGAAAGAGATATGAGAGAAAAAGAGTTGCCAATGGAAAGGAAAGGGTGGCATAGTAAGGTAAGTAATGAAAATATACATTTTCCACTGAAAGGACAAAGAGATGAAAAGAAACAAGAGATTGATAATGGAGAAGATGAGTTGTAGCAGGTATGTGTTGGCCAAGAGGATGGAAGATCTGATGTCAGAGATATCTTGAAGACTGAAAGTATGAAGGAATAGAGAGTTGATACAATCAAGGAAGGTGAGAAGATTGTGGAAAGCCATGAATGGCTTGAAAATAGTGAGAATATCATGATTGGGGTAGTATTGTGTCCCTTAAAGGTAGAGGAAAGTGATGGGAAATCAAGTACTGCAAACACAGTGAATTGTGTGTCAAAAAGTACTGAGGAAAGGAAAGCAATAAGTTTGATGCAAGTTCTGAAGGTTGATGAACCTAAGAATGTAAAGATGGTAAAGGTAGAGAGTGAAGAGCAAGTCAAGTTCGGAGAGAAGATGGTGAGCCAAAGAGAATGGAAAATGGAAATGAGTGAGTTTATGAAAGAGTGTATAGAGAATGAGGAAGTTGAAGTCACCATGAGAGGTGAAGAAAAGGAAGTAAAAAGGTTGAGGAAAGTCTCCATGTTGAAAGAGACTAGAGAGGAAGAGTTGTTAGTGATTGTCCAGTTGATGACTAAAGAAGAAGAATTTGTGAAGTATCCAAATGAAATGAAGAAGCATGATGTTGTTGAGGTTTAGACAGAGAGTTTCCCTTGGAAGATAAGACTAGTTGTGGGGTAGTTGTATACTGTCATGAGAATGGTTCTAAGCATAGAGAACATGAGGAAGAGTGTGAAAAGAAAAGTTAAAAGTGTTGGAAAAAGAAGGACAAACAACTAAGAGGGGGGGATGAATTAGTTGTCACTAAAATTTAAAATTTTCCAACTTAACCTTGATCTCAAATATGATGAATAAGAAATTAACCACAAGAAATTAACACACCAAAGAGACAAAGAACACCAAAATTTTTTATGTGGAAACCCTGTCAGGGGAAAAACCACGGTGGATGTTAGTCCACAAGATTATACTCTGCTAAAAATATAATGGAAAATAATAAGGGGAATGCACATGCATTCAGGCTCACTACTCAATTACAAAAGGGGCTCACTACCCAACAAAGTTGGATTAAAAAATCTGAAGAGTATGAACTGAGAAAATAGCTTCTGCACAAGCTTGATTATAGTTCCAATTAAGCTCAACACTTCTTCACACTTCGCACAATATTCTTCACACTCTACTTTACAATCAAATGATATTCGTACATACACACATGGGAGCACGTGAAGCATTATCTTCATCATTGAACTAATCTCCCTTATATATCCACTACATGAGATTCCATCACAACTTTGTTGGCCAAGAAAATAAAATATATTTGCAATGTCAACCCAGATTTACAAATAAAATTTTAATTTGAATCCACCAAGGTTGGCCACAACATAGTGGAGACCCAAATTAACATCTCCAATATGAAAAGACTTTAATTAATTTCACCTCAAAGATCCACAACACGCTGCCACCAACATGTCAGCTAGAAACATGAAAAACTAAACATGCACAAGAAAATATCTTCAACCACGAGCTCACTGATTAATGTGGACATACCACAGATATAGAGAATAATATAGAGACATCTGAGAGCACCAAGAAACAATAGAAAAACATCTGCACCAACCGACATAACCAAAATCACACAATCTTCATTTAGGAGCACTGACAAAGACTAGCAAAGCACTGTCAGACCACAACATACTCAAAAGTTCATGCGGACCTCTGAAACTTTTGGTAGATGAGGGTATGTGTAGGATCATCATGGAAAAAACATGCCCTTAAGTGGCAAAAAATTTAGAAAAATTAGAGTTAGGCAACATGACGTAAAAATTTGAATAAGTTATCTATATTATTTCAAAAATTTGTAAGAATAGAATCTATAGAAAATTGAATGTAGTCTCTAAACTACTAGGTTTATTTATTTATTTTTTAAATCTATTTGGTGAAAATTTGAAATTTCAATGTAGTACTACTTAGATTTCAGAGAAAAATTAATTAGGTGTCTGTCTTAGCACCCTAACCACAATAAAATGATAAAAAAAAATTATAAGATTTTAGATATAAGTAGAGGACTCATGTCCCAATGTGATGCATATTTTTTTGTAATTTTTTCCAAGTAAATAGTTAATTATGAATTTTTTATTACAACTTTTAAAAAATATAAAAACTCGTATGTCTGACCACCTTAACTTGGTCAAAACTTCATGAAATTCAATTCTCTTTTTTAATCCTATATTATGTGAAGCATAGAATGTGACGCATGTTTCAGTTTTAAAAAATGTGATACCATTTGAAAGTTATAGATGTTTTTCAATCAGCTTATCAATCAGGACTTTAGTCATAATTCATATAGAAAATGAATAATAATTATTTATTAAATTCAAAGTAAAGCATAATTTATATTGGTGGAAAGTTGAGAATATCCTTTAAAAACCCTTTTCATTTCATCAATTTTGGGTAAAAAAAAAGTTGTCAGCCACATGGGCCATCATATCACTTACATATCACCAGTTTTTGGCCCATCATGATCTTGCACATGCCCATGATCTAGATAAAAATCAACAATGAACCCTTTAATCCACATCAGCTAATCTTCAACATACAGAACAAGACATCATCATGGCCTGCACAGTTCCACTGGGAACACAAAACACTTTCTCTTACAATTTTCTCAATATCCTTGACATATACAACAATTGATACCAATTTCTAATAGTGTTGACATAAATGACAACCACATATCAATAACACATCCACAACATCCAACAAAAAGAGAGAGGAGGAAGGGAGTCATGTGTTACTTTCTTGTTTTGATGGTTATGCTGATGAGAATCAAGCCAAGATTCAAGATGAAAGGAGAAGCACAAGGTGTAGATTTTTTGGTAGTGAATAATCATGATGAAGAAAGTGAGAGAAGTTGGATGACTTTTATTAAAGTGAATCAAAGTATAGGGATGTAGATTCAAGATGACAAAGTAGGAAGGGTGGAGCTAATAAGCAAGGACAAATCAAAACCAAAGGTCAAAATGAAGCAGTTACAAGGACAAGTAGGAGCATCAAAGGTTGAAGATCAAGAAGGTGTTTTAGGTTCAAAGCATGAAGGCTTCCAAGGGACTTGGAAGAAATCTTATGGTGGGGTGAATGGTGTAGGAGCACCTAAAGCATATATTTGCAAAATTCATCAATTGAAGGTTGGTTAATAAAAAGGTCTAGGGATTTGAGGTAAATTGATTCTTTTCATGTTAAATAAGGTCTAATAAGCCCATCATTTATATAATTGTGGTTTATAGTGCCATTTGGGTTAAAATGCAAAAATATGCAAAAAGATGTAATTGTTAAGCAAAATTGTCAAATTGCAACATTTGGGAATTTGAAGGGTCAAGGTAGTTTAATAGTTAGTTATCAATGTTTCATGGTTGGTTTTTGAGTTTAAAATGTATGTAATGCCTCTTTAATGCTTTAACAAGTTTTGTTGAAGCACTTTGAAGGAGAAAATCAATCAAAAAGCATTGTTGTTCAGTTATCTTCTAAGTTTTCCTCTATTATTAGCCTGTGTACAAGTCCGTAGAGCAAGGGTTGGATCCTAAGTGTTTTGAACTTGTTGTAGCATATTTTTGGCCTTATTTCTAACCCATTCTTGAGGATTTTTATTGTGTTTTGAGGAATTTAGAGGTTGATGTTTGAAAATTGGTCTAAAAATAGGGGTGTAGGGTTTGAGTCTCAAAATGATTTGAAAAGGCTATTCCACCTTTCTGTAAATACTATTTCTTGGTGGAATAGACCTATTAAGTGTAGGAGTATGTGTATGGATACATATTTTAATTGGTAAAGGAATTTGAGTGGACTAAGAACATTGCCCTATTAGAAAACACATATTTTGTGCCATTTGAGTAAGGCTAGAGAGTGTTTTGGTGAAGTTGGTTGAGAACTTGTAGAAACTTGATGAAAACTAATTAGGAAGATGAATTGTGAGATGTTTTGAAGGTCTAAGTGGGTAGAAGTGGTCAGAGGAGTGAAATAGAGAGAAACCCTAGTTGGAAAGGGTAAAAACAAGAGAAAATTGATGAGTTTTCAAAGGAAGTGTATGTAAATCAAAGGGGAAGCATAATATAATGATGAATTAAGCTTGATCAGAAAAAAAAGAGAGGGATTGAAGTGGTTTCAAGTTTGTGAGTGGTCTGGGCATGTGATTTTCAATGAGCCCTGGTCTAAATTGTGAAAAGTGAGAGTTTAGAGGAAATGGGTCTTAGTGAGTGAGTGAGGACCTATAGATTGGAGAATCCTATGTTTTGAAGGAATTTTTAATACTATTTGGAGGAATTTGGAGTTTTTGGTGAGTTTAAAGATAGGTTCCTTTGCAAAATAGGGCTAATTGGAGCTCGTTTTAGCCTAAAAGGCCAATTTGAGTGCAGATGGTCCAAAGAGGACTAATGTGAAATTGAGATATGTTTTGTGCCAGGTTAATGGGTCCCTATAAGTTTGAGTGGTTGGAGAGTTTGTTACTGTGGTTGTGAGTTAAGTTCCTAAAACAGGGTTTGGACACCTACTAGGTGTATCGAAGCTTGAAAGGTGAATGTACAAACAAAAGTTCTTGAGGATTTAACAGTGAGTTAGCCTTGTTTGGATGGAGAAATTAATCTTGTTAGATTTATATTTGTGTCTTGGAAAAGGTTGGAAACATTGAGGGTGCATTTGAGCCATTAGGTGACAAGGTTCCTTAAAGATACATTTTGCATTTTTGAAGACCATTGAAGATCAAAGTGAGAAATCATGATACAAGATGGTTGATGTCATCCTTGTCTCTACATCACATAAACTTACTAAAGAAGAGGACATCACAATAAGTACTCATGATGATTACATGACACAACATGAAGATGAGATCACAGAAGTACTTCTAAACATTACCTTACCTAGTCTCCATAATTATGATAATAAAAATTGTTCTTCTAATATCCCTCCTCCATGAAAAAAGGATAGGTTAGTGTTAGAAGATATACCTATTAAAATTCATGAGAACATTATTCCTCCCTTCCCTAATGCTCATCTCCCATGGGAAGACCTATTTGGTAAACATGAAAACCATAGTGGTCCTTCTTTTGTTGCTTCCCCCACTTGCGATGAAGCTCCTTTACAAACTTCAAACTTGGATGACCATATTGTAAGATCTCCTATTAGGGTAGATAATATGGGAGAAGAGAATGAGACCTTAGAGACAAAAAATGATAAAATATAGTTTTCTTCTAATCTCCTCACTCTCAATAATCAAACCAATTCAACTATTCATAACTCCCTTATTTGTGATGAAGTTATTTTGGAAGAACCAAGCCTTACTTTTCAAGAACATGTGGTTTTTTGTTCTCCTAAAAACTCTCCTTCGAAGAATATCCTGATACAAGACAAGGATAACACTAAAAATAATGATATTATGCTCTTAGAAGAAGATGAAGAGCCCATGTTAGACTCTCATTTGCCAAGGGATGTTAATTTTATTCAACCTCAACTCATCCTTTATCCCTCTTCACACAAACAACAAACTCATCACCAATTTGAACTCATCCTTTGCCCACCGTCACATAAATCTCCACCTCCACCTAAACCTGAGTTTAGTCTTTACCCACCTCAGATTAATGTGTCATAGCAGTCAAGTCCCCATACCATTTCTCATACATATAGCACTTGAAGGGTGGTCGAGACACAATAGTGGTTTACAATTTTTGGCCAAACTAGACACTAAAATAATTTTTTTTAACTAAATATTCACTTTTGGGAACCTATAGCGGCTAAACCATGAGGAATTTGAAGATGATGAAAACTAGAGTTTCATGAAATTTTGTTTGTAGATTCCAAATATATTTTTTTCAAAAAAATTGGAATTAGATTGCACTTTTTTTCCATCTCCATCGAAAACTAGTTTTTTTTAGAAAACAACATTTAAAAAAAGTGATGCTCACCATATAACGTATATCTTTTTTCCATGAAGGATAAAATTCTAATTCTTTCAAATTTATATTTGTAACTCTGATATCTAGTGCTTCCACTTGGTTAGATAGTTTTTTATTGAATATTTTTTCTTTAATCAAGTTTCAAAGTCAAACCAATTACAATTCAGACATAGCGCGACCATATAATGCATAACTTTTTCTGTATGTATCAAAATTAAATTTCTTTTCTTTGTTGGATCGAGTACTTCAATATCTAGTGCACTCATATTTTTCAAAAAAAAATTGACAATCTTCTATTTTTCCACATGTGCAGAACCGAGAGTTTGATTTTTAGTGAAAAACCTACATTCACAAGAAATAAAAAATAAATATAATAATAAATTTTTTTTATTCAAGGGGTAAACGCTTTTGACCAGAGCTATGAACTGGATACAACCATTCAATAAAACCACCCCAACGGGGTTTGAACCTTGGTGGCAAGAACAACAATGCCACCTATAAACCATCCCACCATGCCAATACTAGAAAATATAATAATTAAATTAAATTTATTTAAAATTATAATTTTTGGGAAGATTATAATAAAGACTACATACAAAAAAAAATTAAATGAATTCATTTGATCCCCCAAAAGGTAAATCAAAAGTTGTTTTTAATCAACATTTTGATAGGTGTAAAGGAGACTCCGTTATAGGTATGGTTTAAAACTAGCGGGGTTCTATCCAAGGGGGTTTGATCTAATGTAGTTTGATCAAACTCTCTTCAATTGGAATGTTTTAAATGAAACTTTTAAAGGATTAAATCATTATATTTTCTAAAAATATGTGATTTTAGCAAAAATTAGAATCTCCCAGAAATTGTTTACCAGCTTTGTGGGATCACCATGAAATAATCTATCACTACCACAACCAACCCCAACCTCCTTACCGTTTCCCAATTATATACTACCTAGTGCTCCTCAATTATGGGAATATGATCTTATTGAACAATTTAAGAGCACTCCCGCAAAGATATCTCTTTGGGGCCTTCTTCAGTCTTCACCT
Source organism: Sequoia sempervirens (assembly GCA_007258455.2). Classification (NCBI taxonomy): domain Eukaryota; kingdom Viridiplantae; phylum Streptophyta; class Pinopsida; order Cupressales; family Cupressaceae; genus Sequoia; species Sequoia sempervirens. Next base: position 230,396,999 of record VDFB02271358.1, read on the forward strand.
AACTATCACACCATGTTCCTATCCCCTCTAATGTGCAATCAAATGACATAGCAGCCATAATTCAAGGATTGAATGCTGACATTGTTTTCCACCAAAGTGAACTCCCCCCTTTGGATGTGCAAAAACAAAATGAAGCTTTCCAAATAATATCTCAATACAAAATGATAGGGATAAAGCGAACCCTTGTTGAAAATGGCTCTGCTCTTAATGTGTGTAGTATAAACCTCTTGGATAGGCTTTGTGTGATTTGAAAATATTCAACCTGATTCTATATCTATTAAGGAATTTGAAAATATAGAAAAAAAACCGCTTGGTGTGATTAAATTTTCCTATTACAATTGGAGTGGCCACATTGGATACACAAATACATGTTATGCCTCATGAACTTTCATATAATCCCCTTCTAGGTAGGTTGTGGATTCATGAAATGAATGGTGTGCCTTTCACTCTTCATTGCAAAATGAAATACATTCACAACAACAAAGTGTACATTATTGAAGCTGGCCCTGATCCCAATAATTATTTGAACATTGAGAAAAAAATGCATCATTTAAACACATTTACACCAACCACACAAGTGGAACATGTCCAACCAAAAGATAAACAACATCTTGAACAAGTAACAAAGTTATTAGAAAATGATTGGGGTTCCTTAGAATTCACCCCACCATTCATGGAAGATCCTTCAAAAGCATCCACCTCAACCACTTCAGACCAAAACACAACCAATTACACAACAACCTTTAATGAACACAACAACAAACAACAACTCGATCCAAAAGCAATGAAAAATATTTATGGAAAAGGTTATGAACTTATTAAACAACTGGGATATAGTGGAAAAGGATGTGGTACTAACAAGAAAGGTATTTGCAACCCTATTGACCCTATCACACAACAAACAACTTATGGTCTTGGTTATTGTCCCTTGATAGAAATCGCCAAGCCTTCCTTCAACATCAACACTCTCACAAAACATTCTTCTAAACCAACCTTAACAGTCATACATACTAAACTCATCAACACTAGTGGTCTTGAAAGTCATCCTTTACAAAAAATGAAACAAACAAAGAACTCTTAGGTTAATGTCAATGTCATCTTGCAAAACACTAATGAATTGAATTTGTTATATTTTACACTCTCCTACAAATGAGAGAACAAAATCTCACAATTTAAAGGGTCTTGCATAAGTATGACATCTTGTACGAAGCAATAAACATCTTTCTCACAAACTACAAGACCACCTTCTTTCATTGATCAAGCTGGTATCTTGTCAATACTCGTCCAAGATCACTTGATATCCCTTCCTCCAAGAACTCAAAATAAATTCTATTACAAGACTTCATTCTATATCTAGATCATAGTGTTCATAGATATTCCACTAATGTAAAATTTAACATCTTAAGGAGTATGGTGTTCTTCCTTTTGTGGGGGCACCTAATTCCTCTAATTGATACTACTTTTCACTCTAGGTTGCATCTCATCAATCCTTTTGGCTCATCCTTGTCCTATACTAAGTGGGGGCAAGGAGTTAAGTTGCCTTGTCCTCGTATGTCACCTCTCAAGTCTCTTTTCGGTAGTCGTTAACCTTTAGTGAACATATAAGAGAAATCTTGGGATGTGGATGACATGCCATAAGTTGGCTTGCACATGACATACTTCCCCTTTTTCATGATGTAGCTTCTCAAAAACATATGACTTGGCATAGGGATTTTTCGAGTAAGCTCTCATGTCTTCTTCTTCTACTTTCAAGCAATTTCTCATAGTACCGGTGTTTGCAACAACTTTAAAGTGGGGGAATACAATGAAACTCACATTTTATTATGTGATTTTCTTTTTCTTGCGATTTCCTCTATTAGAAACATTAGGTACAATGTTGCCTAGGATGAGACATTTGCACTTGTCCTCTCTTGGAAACAAGATGAGACCATTTGTATTTTTCCTCTCTTGGAGACATTAGGGATGATGTTCCCTAAGATAAGACATTGCACAAACTAAGAAAAATCCCTTTGAACATTCCTTACACCATCTTCCATTTACAATGACTATGACTATCAAGCATATGAAGTTTTGTTTACCTCATAGAGCACAAAAATCATTTTCATTGTGCCACCTTATTAAAGTTATCAGGAGGTATAACTTTGGTATGGTTGGATGGGAAGCCCATTCCAAGGCATGAATTTCCCCATAGCCACCTACGTGTTTGTAAGTACATACCAGTTGTGAGTGTATGTTTCTCACCTTTTGGGATTTCTCACCCTGTGGACAGCCAAAAGTTTTGTGGCCCTAGAGTGAGTATACTTTGGCATTCTCACTCGATGGAAAACCAAGAGTTTCATCACCCCAAAGTGAGTATGCATTTTTAGAAAAACAACCTAGATTTGATCCACAATGTGTTGGACAAACAGTCGAAGCTTGATCCATCTTTTCATCTTCTCTTTTTGCTTCCTCATATTTCTTGCCATTGCATGATCATGTATCTTGTCTTGTTGCAAATCATACACCTTGTGTGTGTCCTATTGCGCTCATGTCGATTTGACTTAGGATCTTAGATCCTGGGGGATTGACCAATTCCTTCATCTTTTTTATCCTAGACACTCTGCATTGGTACAACTGCACCCCTCTTGAATGTCTACTTTAGTGTGAGTTTGCAGTAATTTCATCCTCTCACTAAAGTGGGGGCTAATTGTGGACACAAAAAAAGTATCCCTTTTTTCTTGCTTGATTTTGGATTAATTGATGACAAATTGGACTTAATGAGGCCTTGATCTACTATTGTGAAGTTTTTTACACATCCACTCTAGGTCTTGGACCCTTGCAAACTAAATAAAATGCATTTAACTATGCCTTATAAAGGTGTTGTAAAGTGTTGTAAAAGACTTTCACACCTCTCTAGACATAATGAACCCATTTCCCCCTAATTCAACAATGCAAAATATATTTAAATGCATTATCACATTAATTTTGAAGGCTTGTGAATTAAAATTGACTTTAATCTAGTGTTGTAATGTTATTTACACATTCACATTGGATGTTGTTCATTTCTAGGCAAAGTGGACCTCATTCTAGTGTTGTAAAGAGTATTTAATCACACTTTCACATTGAATTTTGTGTCCCAAGCCCTAATTTACCTTTACATCATCATTAATAGGCCCCTATGTCCCCATATTGTGCATCCCTAGTCATAAATTGATCAAATGTTTGACTAAATCATCATATAAAGCTAATTTCCTTATTTCCTGACATTTCAACTAGAAAAATGGCCCTTGTGGGACCCATTTTCCATTAGGGGTGAATCAGTCCCATCTAGGTGGGACCTATTCACCCTTGATGGCGAATGAGTCCCATTTGAGTCATTTTTGAGGTCTGAGCAGGAAAATTAGGTTTTAAATTTAATTTTTCTCCATGTCAGCCTCAAGGATCAAATTAATAGGAAAATAAGGTGAATTTCCTATAAATACAACCTTCCAAACCATAATTCATAATTCATACACATATCTCATCACTCATTCATAATTTGTCTTCCACCTCAAGTCAAGCAAGCTAGGGTTCTTACATTCTAAGTCATTTAAGATCATTTTTTAGACATTCAAGGGTAGAATCTTCATCTTTTGTTGTAGAAATTCAAGATAAATCTTCATGGAAAGGTACTAACTCCATTATTTCACGCTTCATTACATTCTTTCTTCATTTTGGTTTAATTACCTAAAAGGGGTTTGATCAAGGCAAACCCCCATACCCTAACATCCAACATTTCTCCTCCCTTTCTTGTATGTTTGCATATATAGGTATCTTGAAGGCTTGGAAATAATTAAGGATAATGTTGAAATTTTTTTTAAGACCTCTCCTTATTGACTAAGGAAAATAATCAACAAAAGTCACCTATAGTGCTAGAAATCAGATTTTCAAAGACATACACCTAACAGGAGCTGAAGAGCAGATTGGGGGATTTTGTTTCCACTTTTGAATTCTTAGAAACTAAAAAGTGGACTGATTCTCCATTAGTGGAGAATGAGTCCCACTCCCAGGCCTAACAAAAGGTTTTCTACTGTTTTGGATACCCATTTGTCTGAAATGGGCTCTAGAGCAGTTTCCCAGATCTAGGACTAATTTTCCTAGAATGGCAAATGAGTCCCTGTAGACCAAATTTTCAACATTAGAAACATTTCAAAAATTGTTTCTAGTCTCCAACAAGTTCTCAGGTGCACACCTTCAGTTTCATCAATTTTTGTTATAGTTTGCATTCATTTCTAGGTGTTTTTGCATATCACAATGTGTTTTCCAACAACTTGCATTTTCTTAGTTTTCACTTAGTAATCAATATATTTCTTTAGTTTTCTACATTTAATTTAGACATATTGTATCCATATCACATTAATTTTAAGTGTATACATTACCTATTTTGGCCCATTTATCTCCTTTGAGGTGAGAAATCCTAAAAGTGCAAGAGAAACCTAGGGTGCCAAAATCTTTGTCTCGAGCAACAATGAAAAGAAATTCCTCAAGGATGGAAACTTTGATAACCTACAACACTTAAGGGAATGGCCCTTGCAACTTCACACTTCAAATTTTTTGAACTTTTAAAAGACATTGAAGCACAAGGAATAGATAGGGGGTGATGTAGAGTAGACATAGGTAGACTTTTGGAAAAGGGAGAATTTAATTGTATTATCTTAGATTGGTGATCAAAGGTAAGTCAACATAGATCCATCATAATAAATGAGCAAAAAGAGCTATAAATTTTTTACACACATGGTTGAGTTCTAACACCTAAAATATATGATAAACAAGATATAAAAATGTGCATAAAAATTAGAGAAATTCATATAAAATACAACTACTAAATAAATTCCCTAAAAAAAACACAACCAAATTTTTGAATATCACAAAAGAAACAATGAATAACTTTCAAGATGACCATTTTTTGGATTTTTGGGGTATAAATGATATCTAAGGATTATACTAAGATAAAGAATTAAAGTGACAATAGTTAAAATGTCAATAAGATAATGTTGAATGAGGTCAATATCTATAGTATGTATATAACTAAGGAATGCAAGATGACTATTTTTTTGGATTTTTGAGGTATAAATGATGTCTAAGGATGATACCAATATAAGTAATCAAAGTGAAAATAGTCAAGATGTCAATACCAATAATGCCACAATGAAGTCCAAAGCTATGGTATGTTTGTAACTAAGGTATGCAAGATGATGTCTAATGATGCCAAGATAGAGATTCAAAGTGAAAATATTCATGATGTCAATAAGGTAATGTCACAATGAGATCAATATCCAGGGTCTAAGACTAAGGTATGCCAAATGAAATGTAAGTGTGAAAGGATAATGAAGGGTGGGAATGGTAATATGACCTAAAATGATAACTAAGATTATGGAAACTAAGAACCTAATGATAAATCTAAGGTAAGGTTATTAATAAAACTAAGATAGCCAAGGAGAAAATTTTAATTTATCAAGACCTCAATGATGTTAAAGACTGAAATGACAAGTTGACAAAGGTGGTCTAAAACTAGCCTTGTGAGTTAAGGAGCCAACCTAAATGAAAAAGAAATTAAATGATGGAAAGTAAGGTCAAAATAAATTTGATTTTTGTACCTATGGACTATTCTAAAGTCTAATGAATTTCCAAAGTGAAAGACTACAGTAAGGTGTATGCAAACTAAGAAATGAATTAATGTTTGACCTATAGAAAATACACTAGTGAAAAGATGGAATGATGGATGAACTGAAAATGACAGGTTTGGTATTGCAAGTCTATGATCAAAGGACAAGATAATGCTTAGGAATTGATCAAAGAGTGAACTATTTTAATTTTCCCTAAAACTTTCAACAATAGGCAATTGTGTCATTTTCGGTGACAGATGCGGTGTTTCGGGAATCATTTGTGGTTTTATGGGAATCAATTACAATTTTCTAAACATCAATTGTAGTGAATGAAGTCAATTGCAATGAACAATTTGTTTTGACCTAGGTTTCAAGAATGTTTTTACTCAATTTTGACCTAATTTGTGTGGAGTTTGATTGAAAACATTGTAAACAATATTAAAACACTTGGTTTGGTATGAAGATGTCCAAAAGTATGCTTACAATGTGCATGTTTGGAGGTTATACACCTCAAATTTTCATGGGCATACCATAATTCAAATATGAATCACACAGATAAAGAACTTATCTATCCCTAAGGTCATTGGCCAATGGTGATACTCTTAGACCCAAGCTAGGAATCTTGTTGGACACAAGGGAGGGACACCCATATGGGACACCCTTTTGGGGTATGTATCATATCTCTTGCCTAAAATAGTGGGCACGTAGGGACCTCCTGCTATGGAAGGATATCACAAATCACTCTCTCTATGGAAAGTCACAAGCCCAAAAGGCAAGTAACTTATGCAAGCCAGGGATTTTTGTGTCACAAAAGGGAGCCAAATGTTGGGTGTAAAATTCTTAACGGTGCAGTGCTACACCTTGGCACTAAGAACATCACAAAAACTCAAGTAAAGGGTGGATTCTAACTAGTTTGGCCATTAGTCACAACTCAGGGACATGCCACCTTGTGAGCATCCAACAAGCTGCTAAAATATCTAACCACCTTACTTGGGGAACTTATACTCAAAGGTACCTCCCCTTTTTGAATGGCATTATATGGCTAAGGCCTACATAGGATAAGGACTATGACATTTCATCACATCCTTTTATATACTAGCCTGAGGGAAAAATTGGTTGGAGTCACCAAGGAGTTCTCCATACAGATTTGTCTTACTTGGTAGGCCCCTCTAAGGGTAAACAAAAGCAAGAAAAGTATGTTGTTTTTGATCTCTGAGATCACACAAGGTGCAAGGAGAGAGCATACAAAACACCTTTTTCTCACACTCACATAGTGTTTGTTAACCTTAATAAATTGAAATGTGTGCGTGATAATGAAAGTATCAAGAAATTCTTTTAATTCTCAAGATCACCAAAATGGTGCGATAGAAGAGCATGCACACCTCTCAAAAAAATGCAAAACCACAAGAAATAGAAGAAAATGATTTATTTTAGGCCCCCAAAGCAATATGTGAAAGAAGACACTTGATGCAAAGTTGTCAATTTTAGAGCCAATGAGTGAGTATGAAAGGTTAATTTCAAGCCCTAAATGAGTGTAGTATGCAAGTTGTAAATTTTAAACCATATGAGTGAAAGAATGTAGATTGTTGTAAATTTTAACCAAATGAGTGTGTATGCAAGTCAACTTCAACCAAATGAGTGTGATAGATCAAATTTGCAAAATGAGACAAGAAAACAAGTCAAAAAAATCAAATGAAAATGTCTCCTTTCCACCTATGCCACATGCAACAAATCAAATATTAGTACCAAAAAATCTGTAAGCTACCAAATGCAAAAAAAAATAGAATTAAAAAATCCTTTAAAAACATGCAAGTTTCTAGAAACCAGTCGATTGTGTCATTGTAACTAATAGTTACAACTTACTGGTTCTTAATAGTTGTGGTGTATAATATGATGAATGTGGCTTCAAATATATTGATTGCGTCGTTAGAATGCAATGAATCCTAAAGTAGTTGTGTTGTTTCCCTCAATAGTTGTTGCAAATGAGCCTGGATCTACATAAATGCAATAAAAATGATCAATTTCAACCAAACCAAGAACCAAGATGAAATGATAATGATGTAATATGACAAAACCATAAACCATAAACTAGAAACAACAAGAAAATATGAAAATGAATTCAAACTAATGATGTTATTCATCATTGAATAGTTGTGGTGATGCCCTAAGCAGTTGCATCACGAAAACCTATAGTTGCAAAACACAACAGCCTGGACAATCGATTTCAACCAAACCAGTGAGTAATATGATGTAAAACCAATGTTAGATGGTGAAAACAAAAACTAGAAACCTAAAACAACCAAGAAATCCAAAAGTAGAAGCAACCCAAATGCTATTTTTGACTCTTAAGTAGTTGTCGCTTTCTAAATTGTGATTGCATCACACTGGTTTTTGGTAGTTGTGTTGGTTCAGCTTGTGGTTGTTTCGCAAACCTAAAACCTCAAAATTCTAAAAAAATCCTGTAAGGTTTGGTTAGCTTCACGTCAAGTTCACCAATGTAATTTAGGTTAAAATTTAGACAAAGGTAAAACATCATAAAAAATAAACCTATGAAACCCTAAACTAATAATAAAGCACAATCCAACATAAGAACATAAACATGAAGTAAATATCACCTATGCCATGGTTGCTTGACCTCCATTTTTCTTGAATGTACTTAATGCCCTCATATTTAAGTATGCACTAGTAACCTATGACAATGACTAGAAAAATATTGAAGATAGTTGTCTCACACTAACAACATGTACTTGCATGTGAACTAGATGTATCAAAATGACAAGGATAGGTTCTTTTATAGAAAAGATCATTTTGAGTGAAGGGTTGAGATTTAATGTCAATAAGATGATTCAATCAATGCATAAGAATGGAAGTTGTAATATGAAATAGGGTTAGGGAAAAGTTAGGGCAAGGATAAGGATGAATGACTAAGATTGAATTATAAAACAATACTATCAAGGGTTGAAATTGAATGAGACAAGATGAGATATGATTGACATGGATAATGAGGTTGGCACAAAAAAGTAGATTGTTGGAGGAATTCAAATAAATATAAAATTATTTGTTTTGAGAGGGAAATGAAAAATTAAATAATAAAAGTATTATTTAATTATAGAGGACATGTGATAGGTTGACTTTTTCATTAAATAACAATTTAAATCAAAAGTGGGACATGTGACAAGCTGAATTTTGAATTAAATAATAATTAATTCAAAATGGGAAGAAGATGAAAAATTAGTAAGTAATTAAATAATTAAAATTATTTAATTAATACAAGACTTAGGACTTTAGAGAATAATTAAATAATTAAAATTATTTAATTATCAAGGATGAAATGAGAATTTAATGAAGGAAATAAAGTTTGTAGGCCTAGGACAATTTTTAGTGTCTATAGACTCTAATATTAAAGAAGTTTTCATTAGTTTGGTTAGATTATTAGGATCAGGCAGATGGATATTGTGTAAGGATGAAGCCTAATAACTTGATAAATAAGGGGAAGTAGAGATGGCAAGGATGACAGGAAATTCCCCAAGGTCGAAAACTCTTAGAACCTACAACACTTAAGAACATGGCCCTTGCAACTTCACACTTAGGATTTTTTGAGCTTTTAAAAGGCATTGAAGCATAAGGAATAGATAGGGGATGATGTAGAGTAGACATAGGTAGACTTCTGGCAAAGGGAGAATTTACTTGTATTATCTTAGATTGATTATTTAAGGTAAGTCAACACAGAGCCATCATAATATATAAGCAAAAAGAGCTATAAAATTTTGGACACACATAATTGAGTTCTAACACCTAAAATCTATGATAAACAAGATATAAAAATGTGCATAAAAATTAGAGAAATTCATATAAAATACAATTACTAAATAAATTCCCTAAAAGCAACACAACCAAATTCTTGAATATAACAAAAGACACAATGAATAAATTTCAAATCTAAAAATTAAAATTGATCATATCCACATAAAAGATTATATTTTATTATATTTAATTAGCATATCCTAATTTTATAATGGAATCCCCCAACAACAACAACAACAAAAAAAATAAAAAATCATTTATCAATTCTTATTTATTTAATTGATTCTAAATTATTTGTAAAAATGTATTTTCTCTCTTCCAAGAAAAAAATATGTTTTTTTCCTTGAACAACTCTGAAATTAATGTTTGAGCACGAGCCTTTCTAGGTAGCGAATGTCCATTTTTGTAACTAACGAAAAGTGACGTTGGTGCCATTAAGCAGAAAATTTTCGTTTTTACCCATATTCGCTTTCAATGTGAGATGCAACGCAGACGTTGATGTCCACGTGAAAGTGATTTGAGACGTTTTGGCACTTTTGTCCAAGATTAACCATCCATGAAACCGCGAGAATCTCGGAGGGATACGGACCCCAGCTCACCCCCGTGAACATGTGAATAAAAATACTTGGACACAGAAAAAAAGAAAGAGGACAGAAATAATAATAAGAAAAAAACAAAACTTATTGTGGACTTTTTAAATTTGTTTTTGTTTTGTTCAATAAATTTGACAAAGAAATGCATATGTAATAGAGCCAATGGAGAACACATGGGCCAGCGTACAAGATGAACCCTTTGTATATATGGGTATATGCGTGTCAGCGTTGTCGTATTGTTTGGTAAAAGTAAAAAAAAAAATTTTAAATCAATAAATATTCATATCCAACTGGAAAGCCTATCAATAAAATCTAGTCTCTTTCGAATCTCATTCAACCCCTCCTCTGATCAAGAGTAACAAAAAATAAAAATACTTTGGTAGTCTCTTCTCCAAAGATCTCTTTCTTACAAGCTATTTTGATAATCATTTTTTGAAAATCTATCTACGCGCAGTCATGTCCTTGTTCAGTAGTATAGAGGTCCAATGTAAAATCCATTGAAACTAAGTGCCAAGGTTTTTCAAGTGCTCCATGTATTTCATAAATATACATACAAAAACAACTAAGGTGACCATAATCTCAAATAAGAACTATCTCATCCTCCATCTTGTCAATGTAGAAAAGATAAGATCCTATCAAAAGTTGATGCCAGGTTAACTATCACATAGAAGCATAAATCTTGCCTCAACTTGATATATTAACACAAATACCACATCCAATGGTAAAAAATAGGCTTGTGTAGCTACCAACAATTAATCAATAGTTGTAATAGTAGCCACTCCTAGTTACTAACACATCAAATTAACCATAACTCAAAACAAGGTATAATGCTTATAAACTTGCTTTGTTTTGTGAGACACAAAGGGATTTGTTTGGTTGTCTCTTGGTCTCTTTTAGGATATAGGTAGAGAAATGGTAGATTCTTCACTTTGGTTATTTGGGAGAGCTTTGGGTTCAAGCATAGGTTCATCCACAATAATAGGAGTGGGAGGAACAACTACAGATTTTTTAGCTTCAAATGGGATATTGGCAAGGGATAACTCGGTTATACATTTTTATCTTTTGATATGATTTAAAGAAAAAATCCTTGCAAGCTATAATAGGTTCCATAGGTTCGGGCCAAAAAGAAATCCAAGGAGAAGTTCCCATGGGAAGACAAAGGATTAACCCACTATGATTCATTGTGTAAGTTTAATTATTATATGGAAATTTCAAACATTTGTGAATGACCGGTGGGACAAAATTCATGGAGCACAACCATGGATAGCCTAACTTCACGACATTAGTCTAACATTGGGATGATGGAGAATGAGACACTCAATTGTTTCGGTCCAACTTTTAATGGAAGAGTGATCGAACCTATCATAGGGCGAGCAAAACCATCACATGTTTTGATCCATGCTTTTGATTGTTCAGAAGAATCTTGGTAAATTTCATGCATAAACAAGAATTCCTAGGTGATCACATTCTCTACACTCACATGATCAATTAATATCCCATTAGTAGGCTTGTCATCGATTCTTCTAGCAATGTAAAGAGGACCATTGGGTGCATGTTTAATTGTCACTTGGTGAGAAAGAAATGTTGAAGGAAAAGTTAGTTTTTCCCTTACAAGGTTGAACATCAATGAGGTTTCAACCATACATTGAAAATAATTTGTATCATCACTCATGTTATCATTAGTCATGTCTTGTAGTTTGTCAACATTCATTAGATCATTCATAGTATCACTATCTTTCACAAAAGAGATGGAATGATTTGGCATCAGGTTTGTAAATATTTGTAAGTTTTGGTTGGGAGGGGCAATGTACTTATTTCCTTGATCATTAACATTGCCCAACTAGGTGTGATTAAAATCAATGAGGTCTTGCATAATATATGCTTAAGACACTTGTAAATTGTTCTATATCAATGTCCATTTTGTCAACCATAATGGAAAAAGGAATTTTCATTAAAATTATGAGGTAAAGGCTTAGTGGTATCAAGAGATCTAATAGGAGGTAAGGTGATTAAGTTCTTACTCTTGAGACTTACAACATAATGGAATGGAGGGTATCGAGTAATGGGGTCAATTGTCTATTCCTTTCCCTAAACTGATATTAAGTTGTTTTTATGGTAGCCACGTGAAACTCAACATGTTGATTTCTTTGAGGTGGATTTATCTATATAAAGCCCTTGTTTTATTTCTTGAGTGGTTGACAAAATTTATGTGATACGGTTTTAGATTTCTCAGGATGGTTGGAAGAATTCTTCACTTCAGAGTGACTAACTGAATTCTAATAGTAATAGAGAGCTATGCATAAGTGTGTAAAGGAGGGAAATTTCATCATCCCAAGATTATCTTGGATCTTCTTTTGCAATTTTTTGATGAACATTCTATGAAGGTCAGCATTGAGAATCTTAACATTGATTTGTGAGTAAAGCAATTGATATTGTTTTATAAAATTAGTGGCCTTTTCATTATCCTTTTGTTTGCATTGCATTAAAAATTGGGTAAGGTCATCTTGGGACTAGTATGCACTTGGAAATGGTTAAGAAAGGCATCAACAAGCTCATTAAGTGAATGCAATTAATTATTTGACAAAGAGAAAAACCATTCCAAGGTTGTATCTTTTAAGGACCTATGAAAAGGTTTAGCTAGAGCTTATCTTCAAAAATGAAGTCACTACATAAGGTTGTGTAATCTAACACATGGTTACTAAGATCTCATTTTCTACCATATTTATCAAATCTAGGAATCTGTATACCTTGTGGTATTTGTGCTCTCAATATCTTCAATGACAATGGGTTTTTTTATTTTGGTTCAATGTGGAAATTTGTCGTTGAAAGGATGTGTAGAGAAGTGGGATTCACTACTCACAAGTCTCTTTATTCTTAAGAGAGTCCTAGGGAAGGAACTACCCTAAACTACCTCAAGGAATAATTCTCAAGTGATAGGGTAAAAAGGAAAGAGTTCCAAAATAAAAAAGAGTAGATCATAGAGGTTTCTCAGATAGACTAGTCAGTTTTTAGCCAAGGATAACAATGTGGAATATAGACGTCAGTGTAATGAGCTAGCATCCACAAGGCACACTAATATCTTGTATGGGGTGTAGAAGTTGAGAAAGCCAACTTCATAGACCTCGAAGATCACTTGAATGAAAGTAACCTGTCATAGAAAGGAAGAGATGGAGACAAAATAGCAAGGGTGCTCTGCAAGCTTCAAAAGAGATTGCATTGACTTAATTGATAATAATTACAAAGATCAATCCTTAAAAGGAGATCATGAAAAACCTAAAAGTAACTCTAATAGGTAGACATTTAATAATTAATATAATTATTAAATGTCACAATATGCAAACTTAAAGTGAAATCTGAAGAGAGGAATAAAGGTAACTTAATTAACATAATTAAGTTAAAACCTTTACTCTAACACCCCCCCTTAAGATGAGAAAAAGTGCAGCTACAAACATTTGGAAGAAATCAAAGGTAACTACAATGCATGAACGCCAACAAAGGTCCCGACAACTAGGCCTGATAAGGTACACAAATACGACCAAATCTCTGTAAAGTGGAGAAATAGTGAAAACCACATGGGAAAAACTCTACTCCAAAAAGAGATGAAAGACATGAAGACCATCATTGAAGCAAAAGAAACTGCAAACAACTATCAAAAGATGACTGCTATGGTGCCGAAGAACCTCCTCTAAAGATAGGATGATCAGGATCAAGAAGACAACAATCTGCATGAGTGCCCCCAATGACACTACTTGAATCAGATGGAAAACAAAGGCAAAACATATGGAATGAAGATACAGATGGCACAAGTACCAATAGTCTTAAAAACACTGATCAACTAAGAATGGAAGATTCCTTCCAAGGAAAAACCAAGGAAGCATTAGCACGAATAGTATAATACCCCCCGTAATGTTGACTGGGAGATCCTGACATATCCACTAAAATACTGTGTAACACCCTGTAGTGCATGAAGGAGAAGAAACAACATCTAAAAGTGCACAAGAAAGAACCTGCAATGAAAAAAGTGGTGTGCAAAACAAAGAACATATGCATGAGGCTGGAATCATATGGATCCACTATTGTCATGGAGGGACACTCACCAAACAAAAGGTGTGATGGAAAAAACAAAGGCACTACACAACCCCCCCTTGGCACTTTAGAATACAGTGGGAGTACAAAAATATGGCACAACCTTATGTGCAAAATCCCCAAAATACATGTCCAATAGTGTGACACTTTATCTCAATGGATTTACATAGAAAAGATTGCTTACAATAGATGTTCAAAATTTCCACAAAGGACAAAAAGCTGGAAATACATATAGAACAACCAACAAGAAGTCATCCCACACAAACGAAAAGTTTCTAAGAGCTAAAACATTCAAGTAATCCACTAGAGAGTTTAAACACAAAAAATTGAATAAAATGTACCTGGAGTGAAATATGGAAAAATTGCATAGATGGAACTGAAGAGCTCTAAAATATGGTTCCAACGCCACTGAGATCGTGAAAAATAGAGAAACTCGTCAAAAGTTACGAGCTCAGGATTGAAAACAACTGCTTTGAATTCAACTGGCTGTAGAATGTACCAACAAAAAAATAAGTAATGAGACCCACACCATTGGAAATTTCACGGAAGCAGCTTTTCGATGATATCTTGTTTACCAAAAAATGATATTGTATGCCCAAGTTATGGCCTCTGGAAGAAAACAACTCCAAAGGGGAAAAACACAGTGCTAGATTAAATTTGATGGTCATACGACCGTCGTGGCAAAAATCTGGGCCTAAATTTGACGGCCAAATGGCTATCGATGGATTTGCACAATTGGGCTTATTAAAAAAATTGTTTTTAAAAAAAAAACACAAAAAACTTTATAAATTATATTTTTTTTAAATATTAAAAAAAAATGATTTAAAAAAAAAATCATTAAAAAAGTGGCTAGGAGAAGGTACGCCTGCACAGGTCTATGCAGGTTAGTACCTGCACAGTACCTTGTGCAGGTACGTACCTCCAGGTACTTTCTTTCTCTTTTTTTTTAAAACAAAAACTTTTTTTTGAAAAAAAAGCTTTTAAATTTTTTTTTTATAATTTGAAAACATTTGCGAATTTTTTTTATTGTAGAAAAAATAAATATTTTTTGATGAATTTTTTTTTACCTTTGACTACGTGCATGGATGGTACAAGGGCAATACAAGCAAAAAAATTGCTTCAAAAATCAACTGAACCAAATATAGGCAAGTTTACAGTCGATCTTTAAGTTTTTGGCCGCTCTAGATACAATGGTGAGGTCTGTTTAGGCTCAAAATGCTCTGAAAAATAAAGTACCCCTTGGATCTAACAAAAAATTGTTTTCTTCAATCCCTCACAAATTTGACAAATAGAAGTCAAATTTGACGAAACAAAGGTCGATCTTGACTATTTCGGCAGCTTTGGATTCATTGGAGAGATCTGATTTGACACTGGATGCACTAAAAATTCCCATCTCTTGGATCAAAAAGGAAAACAATAAACCCTTAAAGCTCCAAAAAAAATTTGAAAACATGAACAAGAAGCAGCAAGTTTAGAGCTCTGATACCATGTAGAAGTTGAGAAAGCCAACTTCACAGACCTCGAAGATTGAAACTGCATGCAAATAACCTATTACAGAAAGGAAGAGATGGAGACAAAAAAACAAGGGTGCTCTACAAGCTTCAAAAGAGATTGCATTGACTTAATTGATAATAATTGCAAAGAGCAATCCTTAAAAGGAGATCATGCAAAACTTAAAAGTAACCCTAATAGGTAGACATTTAATAATTAATATAATTATTAAATGTCACAATATGCAAACTAAAGTAAA
Source organism: Sequoia sempervirens (assembly GCA_007258455.2). NCBI lineage: Eukaryota > Viridiplantae > Streptophyta > Pinopsida > Cupressales > Cupressaceae > Sequoia > Sequoia sempervirens. The sequence continues at coordinate 230,412,856 of VDFB02271358.1, forward strand.
ATCATAAGAGAGGAATAAAGGTAATTTAATTAACATAATTAATTTAAAACATTTACTCTAATATGGGGGTATGTGCAAGATCATCATGGAAAAAATAGGCCCTTTAGTGGCAAAAAAATTCAAAAAAATCAGAGTTAAGCAACTTGACATAAAAATTTGAATAAGTTATCTATATTATTTCAAAAATATATAAGAATAGAATTATCTATAGCAAATTGAATGTAGTTTCTAAACTACTAGGTTTATTTATTTTTAAAAAAATCTATTCAAATGGTGAAAAATTAAAATTGCAATGTAGTAGTACTTAAATTTCAGGAAAAAAGTAAGAAGTAGCTGTCTATCTAACCACCCTAACCACAATAAAATGATAATATTTTTTATAAGATTTTAAATATAAATATATGACACATGTCCCAATGTGATGCATATTTTTTTTGTAATTTTTTCCAAGTAAATAATTAATTATGATTTTTTTATTACAACTTTTTTAAAAATAAAAACTTGTGTGTCTAACCACCTTAACTTGGTCAAAACTTCATGAAATTCAATTTTATTTCTTTAATCCTATAGTATGCAAATCATAAAATGTGAAGCATGTTTCAGATTCAAAAAATATAATACTATTTGAAAGCTATAAATATTTTTCAATCAGCCTATCAATCATCATTTTAGTTGTAATTCAAATAAAAAATGAATAATAATTATCTATTAAATTCAGAGTAAAATAATTTATATTGGTAGAAAGCTAAGAATCTCCTTTAAAAACCCTTTTCGTTTCATCAATTTTGGGAAAAAAAGTTGTTAGCCACATGGGCCATCATATCACTTACATATCGCCACTTTTAAGTGGCCCATCATCATCCTACACACACCCATGGACTAAAAATAAAAATGTCATAGAAAACAACAAAGTGACTACTTCTATTCTAGCTACTAGGAACTCTTACAATGTGAGAAAATGACAAAACAGTAATAGAATTGAAATAAAGTAAAGTAAACCAAGTAAAAAATAAATGATAAAGTGAGATAATAAGGGATAGAAAGTGCTCAAAACAACCTAAGTAATGGAGCATCCAAAAAGTGAATATTTTCAATACCTGCAGACATAAGATTGATGAAAATTGTTGGGGATGTTTAGGGGCTTGTCGTAGGGGTGTTGCCATAAGAGTGGTTTACACTTTTTGGGTGATCCTGATTTTTTTGAAATCACATATTTTTAAAAAATATAATGATTTAAGCCCTGAAAAATTCCATTTAAAGGATTCCAATTGAAGAGATTTTGATCAAACCACCTTAGAACAAGCCCCTTTGGATAGAACCTCGTTAGTTTTAAACCATACCTATAATGGAGTCTCCTTTACACCTATCAAAATGCTAATAATAAACCACTTATGATTTACCTTTTAGGGGATTGAAAATGAATTCATTTAAAATTTATTTTGTATGTAGTCCTTATTATATGCTTCCAAAAACCTATAATTTTAATTAAATTCAATTTGATTATTATATTTATTTTTTATTTCTTGTGAATGTAGGTTTTTTCACCGAAAATCAAGCTCTTTGTTCTACACATGTGGAAAAATAGTAAATTATCAAAAAAATTAAAAATATCAGTGCACCAGATATTGAAATCCTTAATCCAACCAAAAAAGAAAAATTGAATTTTGATACATACAAAAAAAGTTATACGTTATACGGTCCACCTATGTTTGAATTGTAATTGGTTTAACTTTGAAACTTGATTAAGGAAAAAATATTCAATAAAACACTATGAAACCAATTGGAAGCACTATATATCATAGTCAAAAAATTAAATTCAAAAAAAATTAGAATTGTATCCTTCGTGGAAAAAAAGTTATGTGTTATATGGTGAGCATCACTCCTAAAAAATTGTGTTTACTTAAAAAAAGAAGCTTTTGAAGGAGATGAAAAAAGAAGTGCAATATGATTCCAAAAAAAATTAAAAAATATATATTTCGAATCTACAGAAAAAATATCACAAATCACTATTTTTTATCATCTTCAAATTCCTCATGATTTAGCCACTATAGGTGCCCGAAAGTGAATATTTAGTTACAAAAAAATATTTTAATGCCCAGTTTGGCCAAAAATTGTAAATCAGTATTGTGGGATCACCCCATAGTCAAACCCCCATTTTGATGTTCTAACCTCTATGGATATCCAGATAGATAAATAGAGAAAGCAATAGATGTTGGAATAGATGAACAAAAGAGATAGATAGAAGCATAATCAAGGGATGTGATAAATCCTAGGATGTTCAAAGGAACAAGATAAGAGAGATATCACCTGCAAAGATTGAGGAAGCTAAAGAGAGAGCAAGAATGGAAGATAGGGTTGTGAGAGCCAAGAGGATTTCCAACAGAGTTACAAAAGATGCGAGAATGTGGGAGTATTTTAGAAAGTAAGAGAGCTTGTGCAAGCAAGAGAGCAAGACAAAAATACTAGAGAATGTCCAAGAGAGGAGAAGATTTTTCAAAAGAGGAGCCAAGAAGGAGCTAGAGAGTAATAGAGTGAAAGAGATGGTTTAAAAGAGAGAATAGGAGGGAAAAGAAGCTTCCCAAGTTGTTAAAAGGAATCATGAACCATTACCACCAAGAAAATCATGTGAAAAGTGGCAAACATGCTTATAAATGATTGTTTGAATGTTCAAATGTCACGAGATGCTAGTATAGAACATGGACATCCACATGGCACACTACTACCCAAACACATTATGCTACAAAACAATGATAATGAGGAAAGCATAAGGTTTGACACCAAGCTAATGTACGAAGGCTAGTGACTGAAAAGGGGTATTGAGTAGCCTGAGAGCCCGTCAAAGGTTGATACATGGGGCTAAAATGAGCCTACACAAATGCTAAGGGAGTGAACACTAAAGTGGATATAAAAAATGGATGTAAAATTGCAAAGGGCACAATTTTATGACATTACAGGATGAATTTTTTTACAAAATTTATTTTAAGACAAAATCATTGGTTGTGTTTTGGGAAGGAGGTGAATATGGTGGAGGTGTATATGTGTTAAGTGGGAAACTATAGTACAATTTTGTAAGAGGTAAGGGGTTGGGAGATATGATGTTTGAATTCAAAAAGCTATAAGGATTCCCAATGGAAATACCTAAAGTTGGATGGATATTACTAGTTGGATTTATTGTTTTAGGGTATGTGCAGGATCATCATGGAAAAAATAAGCCCTTAAGTGGCAAAAATTCAGAAAAATCAGTGTTAGGCAATTTGACATAAAAATTTGAATAAGTTATCTATATTATTTTAAAAATATGTAAGAATAGAATTTGTAGAAAATTGAATGTAGTTTCTAAACTACTAGGTTTATTTAAAAATAAATAAAATCTATTTGGTGAAAATTTGAAATTTCAATGCAAAGAGTACTTTAAATTTTAAGGAAAAAAGAAGTAGGTGTCCGTTCGACCACCCTAACCATAATAAAATGATAATATTTTTTTATAAGATTTTATATATAAGTATAGGACTCATGTTTGATGTGATGCATATTTTTTTATATTTTTTTCCAAGTAAATAATTAATTATGAATTTTTATTACAACTTTTAAGAAATATAAAAACTTATATGTCTAACCACCTTAACTTGGTCAAAACTTCATGAAATTTAATTTTTCTTTTTTTAATGCTATAGTATGTGAAGCATGAATGTGACACATGTTTCAGATTGAAAAATGTGATACTGTTTGAAAGTTATAGATTTTTTTCAATTAGCCTATCAATTAGGACTTTAGTCGCAATTCTAATAGAAAATGAATAATAATTATTTATTAAATAATAATTAAATAATAATTTATATTGGTGGAAAGACAAGAATCTCCTCTAAAAACCCTTTTCATTTTATCAATTTTGGGTAAAAAAAAGGTCGTCAACCACATTCCCTACAAATACCCATAATATTGCCACTTTTTGGCCCATCGCGATCCTACACATACCCTATAACTTAGCAGTTGGATTAGTGTATATAGGAATAGAGGTCATGGTTGTGGGGGGGGGAGGGGGGCATTTGATTCCATCCTTGGATTGGTAAATTGTTGAAAACTTGGGCACAACTAGCCATTTTAGGAACATGATTGTCAATAATATGAGCTATACTACACATAATCTCTATTTCGAGAGCATTATCAAGAATTTTCCTTATGTTATCTATGTCAGGAACCACAGTACCAACAATATATTTAGTAGTCACAAAGTCTTGTAATCTTACTAAGGATTCATCAAATTTTTTTAAATTCTCTTGAGGGACATGAGAAACTATTGTTTCAACATTAGTTACAATGGTTGTTGGCAAGGTGGTCATAGGAAATGTGGCATTGAGGTTATGATCCATAAGGGGTTGACTAGTGTCAACACTATGAGTGAAAGAGTTAGAAAACTCAAGATCCACGATGGATGTATTAACACAAGATGCCATGAGTCTCAAACTATGTCTCACTAAAGTATTGATAGTAGGACATTAGGTCGTGAAACTCATACAAGTTTCATCAAACAAAAAGAGCACCCTAAATGGACAAAAGACACCAAGAAAACACCTAAAAATTAGACATACAATGCAAGACTATAAAATTATTTTGCAATTTTAAGATCTAAAAAGATAATTGACTTATTTTAAGATGCAAAAACCAAAAGAATGAGATCTTTATGAATGAAAATTTTAATTTCATTTATAGTGCAATTGATTTCACCTATTGAACTTGATGCAAGTAACTAAAAATATACTACTTTTCTAAAACTGAAACATAAATCTACAAGTAGAATGAAATGAAGAAAATAGATACAAATATATGCCTAAATGTTTTGAAAAGACACCTATTCAAGGATAGGTTTTCCCAAGGGCGAATGGGTCCTTGCACAGGGGTTTGAAAAATTAAAATCTGAGTTTTCAAGAGTTGATTTTTAAGATCATTGTTTTAGGTTGCAAACAAATACTTTTACTTATAGTTTTCTATAATTTGATGAATAGATGCAAATGCAAATTGATGGAAAAAAGAAAAAAATATGAAAATTTTTGAAATACAATTTTGACTAATTTTTTTTATCTGAATGACCAAAAGACACTCTTATGTAGACTATTATGTTAAATTATTACAAAATGTATGCAATATTTTTGGATTTTTATGATTTTGAATGATGTAAGATACAATTTTGAAACCCTAAATGAGATGAAAAAAAAACTAATACAAATCTTAGATCTAAGGTTTTGAAGAATTCCAAATCAAAATTTATGATGTACAATGTTAGGTTCACCAAAATGAAATTAAGGGGTATGTGCAAGATCATGATGGACCAAAAAGTGGCAATATGATGGGTATGTGGTTGACAACTTTTTTTTACCCAAAATTGATGAAACAAAAAGGGTTTTTAAAGGAGATTCTCAACTTTCCACCAATACAAATTATGTTTTACTTTGAATTTAATAAATAATTATTATTCATTTTCTATTTAAATTATGACTAGAGTTGATGCAGAGGGTAAGGGTCTTTGAATGAAACACAAAGTTCTCAAGGTTTACAAGATGCAATTTCAAACACTATTCTAGGCAACCTGATGGAGACAAGGCTCAAAGGTTCACTTGTGACTTACAAACTTTCCTTATGGTTCCAAACCATTTGAATGCTCTTGAAAGACTCAATAAAACTTGACTTAAAGGTTGACAAAGCCGCAAACCTCTGTCTTAGTCAAAACCTACTTTTTGCTCCTTAAGTAGCCTTCTAGCCCAATTAGGCCTCTAGCGATGGATTCTTGAACTTTCACTCAATGTTCCCAAAGGACCCTCCAAAATAATTATTGAACCAGATGTGGTTTATGATGCTACATGACATACTGGATTCTTGATGGCACTTGTTTTGGAGCACACCAACCAAGATCTGCTATTTCCTCAAAAACTAGGCCTAATTAGCCCTCTTTTTCAAAGCAACCCCTCTCTAAAATTAACCCCTGACCATGAAACTTTCAACTATCTCTTAAAACATTCCCAAACCAAGGATTTTCAATCTTTTAGTCTTCTATGACACCCTTAATATGCTCAAACACAAAACCCACCATAAATTGCCTCAAAACTAGGGCTTTTTAGTTACTCACCTTCCAAACACTTCCAGAACCCTCTCTTTGACTTTTCACCATTAGATAAACATAATAAATCAATACAAACTCAAAAAATTTCCCCTTATTAAGGCAGATCTCCTGTTGCTATACTTTAGCCCCCATCCTCATGCACTTTTCCTTGCTAAAACTCAGTGTACACCTTAGAATTCCTCTTCCTTGGACATTATATTGTTATATTTGTATTATAAATGGTATAATAGATCTATTTAACAAGTTAAAACATCATTTCCTCATGAAATGGATCAAACATCCATGAAAACCACCAAAAAATAGTGAAAATTTGTACTTTCTTGAGGACAGTCAATAATATAATGCAAGAAACAGATTTCTAATGTCTATCAGAGCATTCAAAAGGTCAAATTAATGTAAATAAAAGTATCTACTTCATCCAATGGAACTTATCTTTAGTAGAAATCAATAGATAATCAAATGAGCACAAGAAAATGCAAAAAAAATGAAGTTTTTATTGATTTTCTGTAGCAGTATGTACAACACTTAGAATATCAGCCAACAGCCCATACAAATGACTTTTCCAACCTTAAAAACCCTTCCCCCAACTGTCCCAACTGATTAGAATTGGTTTCATTACATTATTAGTGCTAAATCATCAAAAACACACTTTCTTGCCAAAGTTGGAATTTGAAAATTTGAATTTTCCTACTCTTATTTTATTGATTCCTACAACCTAAAAACTATTGAATCTTTAACATCCAACCTTATTTGACATAATTAAATCATTTTATACCTCTCTAAACCCCTAGGACACTATTGGT